>VZRI01012377.1:480320-522788 GCA_013397515.1 Upupa epops
CTGGTGTGATGACTCCCACATCTGGAGGGCTGCAATTGATGGCTATCAACTTTTCAGAAGGGATAAGCAAGGGAGAAGAGGTGATGGAGTGGACCTCTATGTTAGGGAGATATAAAAGCATAGACATTAATAAGGGTGAGAATAGGGTTGAGGCCTTATGGGTGGGAACCAGGAGCAAAGCCAGCAAGAGAGATTTTGTGGTGGGAATCTGTTGTAGACCACCTGACCAGGATAAAGATGCTGTGGTCTAGATTGTGATTATATTAGGTCATGGGTTGGACTTTATGATCTTACAGGTCTTTTCCAGCCTCAATAATTTAGTGATTCTGTGAATTCCAGTGTCATGAAGCACAGGCCCAGCCATTCAATCTCTTTTAAACTAAAGAAACATAACCCTTGCAGTTCACACCTCAACACAATTAAAGAATTTGAAATAATCTGTTCCAGTTTAGTGCAATTCTGGAATTTCAGATCTACACTCTAAATGTTAAAATTATTCAAAATTAAGAAAAAGAATTTAGGAAATTAGGAAAAGACTTTTGACAATGACCTTACATCTGAATTCCACAGTTGCTGATTACTGTGTCAGGGATTTCATTGCAGTGGTCAAATTACACTGAAATTCACACTCCTCCAAACTATCAGGAGATGGGTTAGTGGTTCAAGGTTGTAGGGCAGACAGTTGGACTTGATGATCTTGAAGTCTTTTTCCAACCTCAATGATTCTATGATTCTACACAATAAGAGTCTGTGCTACTGCAAGAGCTATGATAGAGTAACTATGTTCTAGGGCAGTGACTTCCCTCTGCCCATGTCCACTGCTTTTGCAGATGAGTAATTACATGCGATTGTTTATTCTTTTGAAAACGCACTTCAGAGCAGCATTTTTCCCATGCCTTGTAGTATCTGTGGTGTAAACCCTCTCCTAACTGCATTCAAGAGAAGCTGGGTAAATACAGAACTATTTACAAGTGAACTTGCATTCTGCAAGGTATTACATCATTAGAAACTAGGAAGATGGATCTGAATGCTGGGAAAGCCTCACAGACTGGGAGGTGAACAGGGTTTTATGAGGAAGAGGGATTATTTCTAGCTGATGACAAGCTTTGCCCATTTTACAGTCTCAATTTGTTGTTGGTTAAACTGTAATGATGATACCGACCTGTCTGAATTGCTTTGAGAGCTGCTGATAAATCATAGCATGTAAGAGCATACAGTTCTTCCAGCCTGCACACCAGAAACCCTGCAGCCCCAAGGAAGCTGAATAGGATCCCTTCTGGCTACATTTCAATAGTAAAGACCCATTTCTACTCTCCCCTATGTATCTCTATCTGCTAGGAAAGATACAGCAATATAATTAACACTGATTATATTGAGTGTAATATGTGCTACCAAACTAAGGAGTGAAGCCTTAAGGGTTGGTTAGACTATATGACCGTAATTGAAGATAATTGCCTTTAACAGATAAATAGAAGACAGTCATCATCTTGTCCTGCCACAGAGACTAATTTCAAATGGACTGAAAACTGTGTGTTGACAAAAACATCTTAATTAAACATTGATCATAAAGGTGATTTTGGTGTTTAACTTTCCCTTCCCACTCTTCAGATTTGCATGCACAACTTCAACAACTACTGCAAAAGGTAGAGTCTTCAAAACAATGTCACCAATATGAAATTCATTTCCTTAGATGAAAAAGATATCGATATGGAAGGCAATGCAGGAAGCAATTTTGGCATTCCAGAGGTTTATTACATAAAATCAGAGCTTAAAAGCACTTAGAAGCTGCTATTACCAGACAGCTACAGACTGTGACCTGCCTTTCTCAGGTGTTAGAGCCTAAAACCTAACTGAGTTTTGATTTTCAGTGGGTTTTTTCATTCCTGCAAGCAAAAAAACAGGGACCAGAGGTGTGAAGTGGTATTTATCCTTATGTGAAAGTAACTCAGAGAAGCATTTGCATAGTCGTGCAGACACTTTTGGACTGACCTCCAAATCAATTAAATCCAGATCAGATCATTCATGACCACAAATCATTCCCAGATGAGGACTTCTCCATGAGTACGATAAATAAATCTCCATAATCAAAACCAGGACTGCCACTAGCCTGCAGTGTCAGAGGGAGGAACAGCGTTGTTCAGAAATTCAATAATATTCACAGGAATTGTTGTTGCAAATGAAACACTTAGGAACAGCAAAGGCGCCCTGCAATGTTTCTGCTATTCCTGTTGCACGCAGGGATTGTCGATGAGGCAGGAGCTTCACTTCACTGTGGTGGGGACTCTGCCCATCCTGCAGTAAGGGTAATGCCTACCTGTAGGAAGGTATAGTGGGAAAATGCTAAGACAGAGGGTCAAACAGTGAAAGTGGCAATTACAGGAGTTACTGCAGCCATCGGTAGTGTTACAGAAAAAACCAAATCTATCCTGGATTTTTTTGAAAGTGTGTCTCAAACATAAATTTCCACCTTTATGTCGATCGAGCTGCCGTTTTCCATGAAATTGTAACTGAAAAAAAAGAACAAGAAATAGGTTTTGGGAGGCCCTTCCCATTTTTAGGAGAAAGGATGGTGTAAGCTGCTGTTTTCGTTAGGTACGATGTCACACTTTTGTTTTAAATTGGCCAAAATCTGGTATTCCAAGCGGTTCAGCTCACTTCCACTTGAAAGCAAGTTCTTGCTTCTTAAGTAAATTCTGGGAGTGTTTGAACCTTTCAGACTTTCTTCTGACAGATGGTGGGGTGAGTCAGTAACCTCAGATATGTTCTAATGCCTGCAAGTTCACAATCAGCCAGTCATCAGGCAGTGGAAAATTCATTGCCAACTCTGTCCTCGATGTTTGCCATCATTCAAGGTAGCCTTGTTCCTACCAGAATCCTCTGAAGAACCAGAGGTTTCCAGCAGAGGGAAAGGCACAGAATTGTATGGATACATGAGAAATTAACAGAAAAATCGTGCACAACTCAGTTTATAAGTTTATTTTTTAAAATAAAGATGCAGAAGACATGAGAAGCTTTTGATCTGTTCTGGCAGAATTAATGGTTCAGCGTTCACATGCTGTAACACACAAACATTGAGTGATGTGACTTTGGATCTCCTCCCCACCTTATTTCCATGAAAGGCATTTTTTACTGATGCTTATCCTTTGTGTGAACAAGGTTGCTCGTTGCCTGTGTGATCCTGGACATGATACAGCACTGGGCAGTTACAGAATTGGTTTAGTCTGTAGACTTTGGAAAAGAATGTTTTGCATTTGAGAAACTGGAACAGTAACTGCTTTGCAATACCATTCATATGATGCTGGTGACAGGAAACGTGAATAAGTAATGTGCATAATGTCTTTTGAACGGGTCCACGTCTACAGCAGTTGAGCATTTCAAGTGCTAACAAAGTACCAAGGGAGTTCCTCAGCAAGGTGGCGGTTAAATCACGAGGGGTTGTGCTGCAGAAAATACAGTGGTGGTGTAAGCGGTGGTGTAAGGAGGAGGACCCCTGAGGTAGAATGAAGGTGTTAAGGAGAACCCTTGGTGGGCACACAAGGACTAGGAAATGTTTGTCAGGAAAATCAAACATTTCCAGAGGAATTTTTCAAGAGAGCGATGGTGTGATGTTTTCTACAACAAGCAACGTTCCTAAGGCTTTTAAGTGAAAACCAAGAGTAATAAACATCTTAAGGCTGTTTTCCATAAATGAAATCTGCAAACAGAGGAATCTGCAGTAGGAGAAACAGATGAAGCACAAAGAATAGTGAGAGAACTACTCTGTGTAAAACAGAGGAACACTTGACAAATGCAAGTTCACTAACCGAGGAACCTTCTGGAGCAGAACTTTCATACTGTCAGAGAACCCCACTTTATAAGTGGTGTGAAAGAGACTTCAGTAATTTCTTTAAACAAAGTCATTCCTTATCCATCCCAGATGAGTCAAAAGCACTCTTATCAGAAATGCTGGCAGCTATGGAAAAAATAAAACAGTTGCTGAAAGGTTGTGCTGAACTGACTCTGCATCAGAGGCAACAGATGCTGGAGGCCTCTCTGTTCCAGATACCGTAGCTGTGCCATGTTCTGTCTTTACCAGCATTCCATGAAAATTAGGAAAGGAGAATTCGGAATGTGTGCTTTTTCCAATAGACAGTGTTCCTTTGGAAACTGATATTTCTCACACAGTGAGAATGAGAAGGTCTCCCCTGAGTCTCCTCTTCTCCAGGCTAAACAACCCCAGCTTCCTCAGCCTCTCCTTATCAGACTTTTCCTCCAGTCCTCTCCCCAGCCTTATTGCTCCTCTGGATCCCCTCCAGCACCTCAATCTCTTTCTTGAAGTGAGAGGTCTAGAACTGCCCCCAATGCTTGAGGTGAGGCTTCACCAGTGCCTGGTACAGGGGGAGGATTGCATCCCTAGTGCTGCTGGCACTTCTGAGCACAGTAGCACAGTGAATGCTATGTACATTAGTTTTCTTTCTGGGACTGCATTCCCCCGTGACTCCTGGCATGTAGCGAGCGCCAGCGAGTTGTTAATCAAATACCTCATGCCTCATGGTTAGTTTTCTTTAGGTTTCTACCTAATACTAAAACTCCTCAATATAGATGAAGGTAATGACATTAGGAAATTGTTTTCACAGAAAGAGCAATCAGGGCTTGGAACAGGCTGCCCAGGGAGGCAGTTGAGTCACCATCCCTGGAGGGGTTTAGAGGTCATTTAGGTGTGGTGTTGAGGGATCTGGTTTAGAATTGAACTTTGTAGAGTAGGGTTGGTGGTTGGACTTGATCCCAAGGGTCTTTTCCAACCTGAATGAGTTGGAAATGATTCTATGACTTACCAGCTTTCCCTTAAGAATGTTTCTAACCCTCCTGGCTGAAAACATGCAGGGGGACTGGGACAAGTCAGCCAAAGCAATGCTGACATTGTTTCAGGACAACCAATACAAGCCTGAATGCTCAGGCAGCTATAGCCAAAGGAAACCTATACCACCTCAGTTCTGCTCTGGATCACCATCAGAGCCAAACAGTTTCCTATGTCCATGCTATTCCATGTGCAGTATAAAAGTGTCTTGCAGAATCCTTTTTCTCCCCAGAAGGCAACAGGTGACCAACCCGTGGAAACACCCAAAGCAAAGACAGTTCCATCAAATGGCATTGATCCTTCACGTGTTCTTTAAGCTGATCAGATTTCTCTCCAAATAACAGTTTTACGTATAACCGGGGCTTGGGGCTGGGATCTTAACACAGACCTTACCTTTGGTCTTGCCCTTGTGTTAGCTTGTGCAGTAAAAGCCCAAACAAGTTGCCCAAGATCCCATACGCAGACGGTAGCAGAATCAGAACTATGATTTGGAGGCTATTGGGCTCCAGTGCAGGACTTCCTTTCCTTACACCTTCTTTTCTTCCTTCTGTGCTTCCTTCAAAGTAAATTATCCAATCTCTTTGGAACTCTGCTTAAAGACTGCTAATCAGAGACAAACCTTGGGATCTGGAAGAGGCATCTTTAATGTTTTAATTCATAGTGAGATTTACATAAATAAAGCCTTTATGTCTAAGAATTCAAGTGCTTAGGGTCAATCTGGTGCTTAATTGTAGTGTCAAAAGACATTGAAAACCTGACCCTTAGATGACCCATGACTGTCCAAATTGACACCAGAAGGAGCCATAAACTGGCTTCATTACAAATGTAATGGAATTCTCTTCTGTGATAAATACAGGAAACCAAAATACAGGTTTAAAACCCATCTATTTTGGGTAGTGCAGTGTAATGGTTATCAGAATTGAATAAATACTGGCCTAGTTCCAGGAATCTTCCAAAAGAGCCTCTGGGCTTTGATTTGTACATCTGCTTTACTCTTGTTATGTAGTTCACCTAATCCACTAGCCATTTCATATATTCTTTTACATTGCTACAATAGTCTGCACATTTATTTATGATGAAAGGCTCCAGTCCTCTTCCCATTTGAACTGAAACCATTTGCACAGCCAGTGGCCCACACTGATAAGCAAAGGCAGAGCTCCTCTCTGTGCCATGAATGCTGCCAGCTCCAGGACACCAAATAGAAGCAGAGTGAGACACTGAGGCGTTTCTAAGCTATTTACTCAGTTCTTTGGGGTAGGGTGGGGTAAGAGGAGTCATTCTAGAAATAGGACAGCTAAATCAAAGTGAACTATGAAAACAAAAATCAAAGTTACTTAACCAATTGCAGTAGAAAAAAAATCATTCCTGGGCAAATGTAGGAAAATTATCATTAATGAAACTTGGAAACACTGACTAACTGGAGGGTCCACACTCAGAACAGCTTTAACAAGTGTGATTTGCTATATTCATTATAATCAGTTAATAGGAAACAGTCATCCCCTCAAAAATTATCTCACTGTTTCTGTCTAAAAAATCTTGTCTGGATTAGATGCTAAAATATTCACAGGGAAAATGGAGTTTGAATGTCCAAGACTTCCAGCCCCTTAATAGTAAGTCGTTACAATTCCAGTCATGTTGATGGAGATATGCAGCATCTGCATAGGCTGAATGATAGCATACGGTAAAGAAGTTTTGATGTCTGAAGAACCACAGAGGTGCAGAGGTTTTCAGATGTGTCTGCTGTGCACATAGGGAATGATCTGGTCTGATAGAGTGGAAAAGAATCATATTGAAATAAAATGAGAGAACTAAACTAGAAGACCCGGATGTGGAGAAGCATGTTCAATGTGGATACTGGTGTGACTCTAGCTTACACCCCAGTAAGAGTCCTCCAGAGCAGTGAGGTGTTTCCCATGGTGGAACAGAAGCTGAGACTTCACCCTCATCACAAAATCTTGGTGGAAGTTTCAACTGTGACACAGCTGTCAGCTTAGGACACTCAGCTACAGAGAGCGCTCTGGAGTGCACACCAAGACATGCCTGTCGTCTGAAAACCTTGAAAATCCAAGTACTTTTCAAAAGTGTTTCTAAACAGAGTTTGATGAGACATATTGCAAGATGAACAGACAGTCCAATATACTTCAACTTGCTCAGCGTTCTTTAAGGAGCTTAATCCTGACATTTCTTTGTAGCATAAAACCCTGCAGATCAGGGTGTGAGTGAATCTTTTTCCATTGTAAAAGTTGAACAGTGAAAACAGGAATTGTTTCCAATCTCATCTGCTTACAATTTTGCTTGATTAAGATTCAAATAGATTTCAAACTGAGGATTTAAAGTCCGTATGCCTAGAACTTGTTCCTTTTCTAACAATACATTTTAGCTACATTATTCAGCTTTATGTTACTCTCATTTTACTTTATCAAGACACACAACTTTCTCCTCTTAAAACACCTTGAAATAAAATGTCACAATTGTCCTCAGCAGTCTTTCACATCAGAGTTGGTTTTGCCTGCTTGGAAAACCAGCCCCTAAAAGCAACATCTCGAGTCTGTGTGAAAGATGCAAGATTTTGCCAAGGGGAACATCTGTCAGTCTTGAGTGCGGGGGATCTGAAAGTACTGAGGGTGGATCTGGTAAGAGCACATGCCAGCATTGTGGCCACCATTTCTTTTGGCCATTTTAAGGAGAGCATTACAGCATGAGTAGCATTTGCATGCTTGAAGCAAGAGAAATTCTTAGAAGCTCTTTCTGCTCAGCTGTATTCTGTGAGAGAGAAAAGCCCAGATGTCAGACTTGGGGATTTCAAATCATCAAAAACATTTTGTTCAGTCCCTGCTGGCACATGATGCCACAAGTTTCATGGTTTATAATGCAGGAAGAATTCAGTTCAATCGTATTTAGCAGTTGGAGGATACTGCAAGTGCCATTTCACACATTTCTAAAGCAGGTAAAGAATGAGTTAAGTCGTCAGTTCAGCCAAGAGAAAATTATTTCTGCCTGTATGATAAAACAACCCTAAAAAGGAACCACCTTCTCCCACTCGTGTATCCGGTAGACTTCAGTATACTATTAAAAAAAACCTTAGTAAGGATAATTAAATTAATTAATCAAGGGTCTATTTTCATTGGTGTAGACTTCTTTATAAAAATGAAACATCTTTCCTGGTGAAATCAACTGAAAATCAGTTTCTTATCCTCCTACATGCCTTCTTTTGTCATCCATATACTGCCTAAACAGGAGAACTTGGCTCCCAGACTTCACAAATATTTTATCATGCAGGAGAACTAGAAGCAAAGAAATGGCTTCCCCAAAAGCAAGCAGGGAGCTCCTTATTCTAATGTGCAGGGAATGAGACGAGCTCTGCTCAGGGAATAGTTACCACATGCTGCGGGAAGGCATCTCCCCTGTCCCACTTCCTTCTCTGATCATAGAATTATAGAATGTTCTAGGCTGGAAGAGACCTCCAGAGCTCATCTAGTCCAACCTCCCTACACAAGCAGAGACATCTCTACCTGAGTCAGGTTGCTCAGAGCCTCATCAAGCCTGACCTTAAATGACTCCAGCGATGGGGCCTCCACCACTACCCCAGGCAGCCCTCTCCAGCCATCAATCACCCTCACATTGAAGAGCTTTCTTCTAATCTCCAGCCTAAATCTCTCCTTTCCCAGCTTGAACCCATTGCTCCTTGTCCTATCCATACAAACATTTGGAATAGACCTGCCTTCATGTAGCTCCCTCAGGTACTGGAAGGTCCTCTTGGGCTCTGGCAATAAAGCCTACACCTTTCACAAGGCACTGCCAAGGAGCAGGAGATGGAGGTGGTGATGGAATCCCATGTCTTTACAGCACTTACCCATTCCTGACAATGTTTGCCTGCATGGCTTTGCTGTAACCTCTCTACTCCTTGGACTTCCTTCTGGGAACAAGGGAACAGCTTTCACACAGCTTTCCCCTCTGTCACAGCCCCTGGCTCTTGAAAACTGCCTTCACACCTCCTCTCTCTTTATGCTCCATTTTCCCAGAACACAGATTGGACCAGATGAGGGTTATGTTAACAGCAAAGGGGAAATAAAATTGTACTGTAGCTTTCTGTGCATAAATGTTATGCAACAAAATTGTTTTCATACTCAGTCCTCAACTGTTAGTAGACCTACTGATCTCTCGAAGGGAACTCTTTGTTATTAGCTGGGCCTACGCATTTGGGGGGTGGGGAAGAAGTCCACTTGGTGGTTATAAATGAACATCAAGCACTCTCCATAACAAAGCTCTGATTATTTTTCTTAAAACCCCAAAACTGTACGGTGTCTTTTCAAAGTAATGGGAAGAAAGTATGTCAAGTGGTTTTATACAATAAATAATCTATTTTCTACAAATGTATGAAACCATTTGTACAGCAAGTAAGAAACTGATACAAATGCAATAACTGAAAGATATATTTAATTTTATAACTGTAATAACTTATTTATGAAATATATCCACATATATATAAAATATATCATATATATTTTGGCAAAGACCTCCCTTTCTTGTTTCGAACAAAGTCTATTAGGACTGGTTTAAGCCCATATAACCATTTGTATTGTTACTCTCATTTTTCTTTTGGTCTCCATCTTTACTCTGATAAACTAGTGTCATCAGGTCAAAGTTTAACCTGTCTGCCCCGGGAAAGTCTGTGTGAAGGCCAGTCAAACCACAAAAATATTTGCAATGTCACAAGTAAGGGATTTCCTCTCTTTCTTTTTAAATAATATAGAACAGGATTTGCAAAAAGTTGCCCTTTCCTTCCTAGCTTACTCTTGCATCCTCCTATCAAAAAAAAAAAGTCCATAATTTCTGAAGAAATCATTTACACTGAAAAATGTCCAAGGTTGGACGTAAGCCATACTTCCAAGCTTCCACGTTATTCAGTGATGATGATTAATGTGTGATTTATAGCACTAGCAGAGATGAACGTACATGTTGTGGATGCTAATGTATGTAGGGGCTTAGAACAGCAAACACTGTGTTACAGTAAGTTACTCTGATTGTACCAAATTTCATTTGAAGTTCCACAGTCCTACCAAATCTTTAGGAAATGCTTTGGGATGAATCATTTGAGTTATTCTCATCAACTACAGTGCATCCTAAAATATCCCTGTAAATGGTTTTGAATGGAACTTTGGTGTGCAGGAATAATTTGTACCTAAATTAGGTAATCTATTGAATACTCAATGCATACTCTTAACTTGCTATAGTTTATAGTAATATTTCTATTAGCCATTTGTATTTATGCTGCATAGATACTGTCATTTAAACGTCTGCCACGAAGTTACAATATGATGATTCAGGCTTGCATACATTAACAAGAGAAATATTTGGTATCTTTATTCTTAGTGAGAACTCACAGAGAGGCAATCTCTCTCTAACTCAGCACATTCTTCAGTTAACAGTCCCCTGCATCAAGCTGCGGATGGACTCTTCAGACATACAGCGAGCAGTAAGTGGAACAGTTGTGCTTCTCTTGTTCTTTTTTTAATCATGTAAGATAAACCTTTTCTGAAACTGTGCTGCTGGAGTGTGGGTTGGCCTTTGAAGTTTTCTTCAATAGTGACACGTTCCCCGCCAGGTTACATGATAAAAACGTATCCTTTACTGAGACTCTTGCGAGGGGAGCAGGAGAGAAAGCTTCTTCATACAGATTCACGTGCCCTCAGAGAGGCAGCGTTGAAATGGGAGTGGTGCGTACTGCTGAATTCTCCACTGGCATCAGACCGAAGCATCTAGTTTGTCCATCTCAAGGGAGAGTTGCAATGTCAGTTCTTGCTTCTGAGCTTCAGCAAATAAACATTAAAGCTTTTAAAAACAAACAAACAAACCAATTATTGAGAACTACTCCATACTGCCTGACCGAACTGTGGTTCATCTCCATGACTGTGTACACATGGAGTAAACACTACCCTGTGGTCCAATTAGCTCTGCTCAAACAATTACAGCAATAAATTAAGCTCAGGAGCTTCTAATCCGAGTGCTTCTCTTCCTGATCTAAAGGCTACTTCATTTTACCCAGAGCTACAAGTATTTGCTTACCCTGACATCATTTTGCATTTTGCCTGTAACAATAGGATTAAGGGTATATTTGGAACTAGAACACTTTTAAACCAGCGGGTAGGTCACAGAAACCTCTTAGTCATCTAAGGAAAATTTCATTTTGCCCTTCAAATAATTTTTCCACAAAGTTTCTTATGCTTCTTTACCTTGCCAACTCAAGTTTTACTGAAGCACTTACTTAGCACAGGGACATGGAGCTAAAGCTGCTGCAGTGCTAAGTGAGCAAAAAGATGACAGATGGCAACAGCCCTTGCCCTAAAATAAGAGAAGAAAACAAGGGGGACTGTTGCCAAAATATGCACTGGCTTACAGCCAGCAAATCCAAGTTTTGAGGGAGCTATATCAGCAGAAGAGAGGCTGGAGTAGTTCTGTGGATACTAAAAGTTATTTTAAAATAGGAATTTAAAAAGATCCTAAACAAATCATAGCCTGTTATCTAGCAAAGGGGAATAATAAGAACTGGAAAGTACTTAAGAGTTCTGCAAACACATATTTACGTACAATTAATATTTCAACACAAATCAGCTGTACCATACCTGAGTGTTCAGAATCCTCTGAACATTCTGCACTACTGAATGAAAGGTTGCTCCTCTTCCCTGCATTGGTCTTGCTCCTCTGTCTTTTTCATTGAACCATGATTTCTGGGGAAGACAGACTTAAAGCTTGTCACTCTGTTCTCATCAGCTAACCTTACAGAACTAGCAATAAACGACAACATCATACTCTTCATTAGACCAGATCTTTCGAGGTCTCTTCCAAGCCCTGACATTCTGTGACTGTCCCATACTGTGTGGCCCTACCTAGTTAGGATATCTGCTGGTTCAAAAAAACAGCAAACGAGAATTCAGAGCAGTACTACACTGGGTCTGGCCTTTCCTTCACCTATTAAACTCTCCTGACCGTGACACATGGATTTTCTCATGTTTGTTCTTCCTATTCCCTCCCTTCTCCCACTGAAGGCGGAAGTGAACAAGCAGCTGTGTAAGGGTTTGGCTGCTGGCCAAGCTAAACCCACCCCAGCAGCAGATGGGGATTTTATTTCAAATCAGTATACTTGTTAGTTGGTTTCATTTGATACTTCATTAATTCATCTCCATGAAATAGTCAAAACATACAGACAGTTGGCAAAATAACAAAATAAGACACTCACCTTCTCCTGTCCTGTGTTCTTCTGCAGAACTTCACACACTGCTTGTCACAAGCATCTGAACAAGAACACCGAAATGAAGATGGGAAAGTGCTCTGCATCTGGTCTGTAGACCTTTTGCCTCTGAAACTGCCCCTGTAGTTAGACAGTCCATATGGCACAGTCCTCCTGTTGTGAGAATCACAAATATTGTCTATTTTAGGAGACAAATAACATTACATTCCACATTTTTTTCACTTTCAGAAAATAGATCTATGGATGCAAAGCAATAAATAGCAGCACAAAAATCAAGCCCTATGTTTATGTAAGTTCTCCCTACAAACAGATCACAAGTGCTGCTCAACCAGCTGAGACTGTCACTGAGTTGTAAAGTACCAGACAATCATCTTAACAGCAGAGTTAATTAGGAACTGTTTTGGCTATCTACAGAAATCTTTATTCCCTAACAGCTGATTTGAATATATCCCCAGGTTATTGCTTATTTTACTGCTTATTCCTTTATTGTGTTGGCTACTCCCCACAAACGCACCAAATAAGTTATGTCCAGCGCCATAGCTGGTACGAAGTGACCAAGGACTGTCCTGACCTCCACCACATCTCTAACAGCACACTGTCATTGTAACTTCAGGATTCAGAGCCCGGTTTTATCACTGAGCAATGAAGAAAACTGTCGGCATGATCTGTGTAGTGCTCTGTGTTTGGAACATGGCCTGTGAAGTTCAAAATGTGAGAAACTGCTTGATAATCATAGGGTCATAGAATGTCCCAGGCTGGAAGAGATCTCCACAGGTCATCTAGTCCAACCTCCCTACACAAGCAGGGACACCTCTACCTGGGTCAGGTTGCTCAGAGCCTCATCAAGCCTGACATTAAATGACTCCAGCAATGTGGCCCCCACCACCTCCCCAGGAAGCCCACTCCAGCCATCAACCACCCTCACATTGCAGAGCTTTCTTCTAATCTCCAGCCTAAATCTCTCCTTTCCCAGCTTGAACCCATTGCTCCTTGTTCTATCCATACAAACCCTTTGGAATAGACCTTCCCCTGCCTTCACGTAGACCTCCCTCAGGTACTGGAAATTCAAAAGAAGAATTTTCCTTGTATCTACCTACAACTGCTTTTCGACAAGAGATCACATTGTGTGCTGCAGCACGCCAACAAATTATATGAGGTAGTTCCCTTTATTGCCCTGCAGTCTGGCAGGCTTCATTCCTTAATGGGTATTATTAAGTATTATTATCAGTAGTATTATAATCAGTATTGCTATCAGAAAAGGACCCATGTTGTCACTGCCCGCTCACAGACCCTAACAGCACTGGATAATTTAGACAGTGTCATCAATTATTCCCCTACATTAAAGAAGTAGGTGTGCATGTGCACATCACAGGAAACTTCTGGAGACTCATAAAAGTTCCAGTGTACTTGAGGAATAGGCAAAGGAACCCACAAATCCACAGACACTAGAAGTCTGAAGGGAGGAGAGAGAAGTGGAGAAGTGGGGGGAGAAAAAGGCAGTGGAAAGGAAGTAGGAATAGATCTAGAAGGGTTACAGAGAGGTTACAGAACAAAGCCTGAATAATCAGTCTGGATCCACTGACTTGACATAGTTGTGCTTTCATTTGCTTTCATGAAAACATCATTAGGCTATTAATTGGAAAGTTGCCTATTTTTCATGTTCCCACACTCATGGTGGGCTGAAAAATTCAGGAACATTATTTTCCTAATCTCTGCAATATTTTTGGGGGTAACACCAGTATGGGTGATGCAAATCATTTATTTAAACCACTGCACTTTGGGTACATGTGAGTTCATAACTATGCTTCTCATAGCTTCTCAGATTCTCAGAGCACACCCATCACACAGGGATTTATCGTAAGATCATACTGAAAGCTAGAAAATCACAAGAGGGTTTCATTGAGTCGGAGACCACAGGATGGCCCTTCTCCAGCAGAAGGATCTGCTTTACCTGCATACAGAGACTGCACATTTTCCTTTCTTCCTTCATTCTATGCCTCCACACACTGGGAGAGACCAAGAATATGCGTATCGGCCTTAAAAAGCTTTAGGACTTCAATTTGGCCCCCTCTTCCTAAATGGTCTCATTTTTAAAGCTTTTTGTTGTCTTCAGGATTAGGGGTGAATCCCATTTTATAACTGAAGGGCATTATTAATTGTGTACTGACCGCTGCTGCAGAACGCTCAATGCTAAATGGCTAATGGAGGCCCCTTCTGAGAGAAATAATTGCTGTGTGGTCATGGTTTTAAATACACTCCTGTTTTTGTGAAGTAATGGCTGGTATTTAGAGACAGGAATAGGAGGAAGTTCCTGTGTTTAACAGTGGCAAACCCACTATGAAAACTGTCTGGTATGATTCTGTTATTCAGCTTCCTGCTCCGATTGAGGCTGAAAAGATGGATTTTGCCTGCTCCAGCCAAACTGGACACCCCCATTCCATTCCATGGCAGACAGTTTGCCAGGGAATGAAGAAGCTGTGTTCGGTTGTTGCAGATGTGACTCCACATTGTGCTCACAAGACTTAAAATACTACAGTGTGTTATTCTCATAATTTGAAGCAGTTCCTTGTTAAAAAGGACACTTTCCCAAAATACGATACCGTTTGCTCTCACCCTAATTGTCTCACTCGGAAATGTCTGCGGGACTGAGCTGTGGTTTGCCCTGTGTCAGAGGTTCTGCCTGAACAGCCAGAAAAGAAGAAGGGCACATGTTTTATTCCTTAGCTGCTGCAATTCGCAAGTTCATGGACCAATTACAATTGTCATCAACTTCAATTTTATCTTAATACATCAGTATGTGAATTACAGTGATTGAGGAACAGGCCCATTACCAGTCTGCTGTCTTTCCTAGGAGACATTAAGTTCCAGCCAACAAGCAAGGGTGGAGAAAATAGTATTAATTGCAAGTGCTAACAACCATGAATCACAGCCCTAAGCAAAGGAGGAGCTTGATATTTTAGATACTGCTTCTGATCTTTCTAATGAAGTGCCTTATGTGCCATAAACATATAATGCTGATAGGAGCATGCTTCACAGCCTGGAACATGTATTCCTAGCCACTTCCTTCTCAGGGGTCCTGAAAATACTTGCCAGTACAATGACATTTTCAAGTGCAAGAACTGCACCCAACAACCCCCAAGCAAGAATTTTTATGTAAACCTGATGTTGAGATCTGCCAGTCAGAGTTGGAAATACAATCCTTCCCCTGATGTGCCTGGGTTTGATTTTTGATCCAAACATTCAAACCAAAAGCAGATAAACTTCAACAGCAACCAAAAGTCTTTCCAATAGAGATTTTAAAAAATATAGTAGATGTTTTCTTGCCTGTCAGTTCCTCTGATGCAACTCATAAATCACATCTAAGCAGATGTCAGCAGAGTATGTTAACATTTCAAGTTAGTTCATGTCTCTTTCTCAACACATCACAAGTGAGAGGAGATGCCAAAGAGATTCCGTTGATCAAGTATCGGAAGCATTTACCCAGCAGCATGCTTAATCTGAGATGGTTACATGTGATTAACAAATCTTGCACTTTTTTCCTTTAACCTGCCTTCTTTCCTTTAACGGTGCTGCAGTGCTCAGGTTCAATTTGAGGTAAGTAGAGTCACACTTTCTACTTGCTGCATGGGAATTATTGCCTACTTGTAATTGTCACCAAGCATCTGTGTTGATAAAAAGTCTCTTTTCTTCCCATTTCTGAGGAGACATCTGTTTTCTTAGTCAAAGCTTCTGGCTTTGGTACATCCAGGACATTTTGTGTCTCCACTGTGAAGCTGAGGAAAGGCTGAACTAGGTAGAGGCAGATATGTTTGCCACTCATCTGCAAGGCTCCCAGGGATCCTGAACCACCAGTTCCCTTACAGTATGATCCTTGAGGTTATGTCCGGGTCTCTGGCCAAATTACTGGCTAAAAGCCATTTACAAACTTTTTGGCAATTTCTATGGCAAATCCACAAAATTTCTAACATTTTTCAACATTTAAATTTCAAAATCAATTTTGAATTGCTGCCCTGCAAACTCAGTGTGCATCACCATTCCTTTATGGGAGCAAAATTCTCCTGAAGCAGCGTAATATATTTCCACATCTCAGAGATAACATGTTACTGGGTGTCCTTTGTGCCTTTCTTCTCTATAAAAGTGAAGATCAAGCAACCTTTTCAGGGTACTACTGAATCATTATTTGTGTGGCAACACACAAACCTGAGATTTATGTGGAAGTGACCCTCATTTGTCAAGTTTAATTACCAGTATGATTACTGCAGCCAGTGAGTGGGTGCATAGAAACCTGCAGGCTCTGTTTTAAACCACCTTCTAAACTGCAGAAGGTCTGAGTTTGAGTAAATAGGTTTTAGCTCAGTATAAACTACTTGAGCTTTATTCTGTAGGCAAAAAAAGATGCTAACAAATCTGTCCAGTACCTGGAATTTTTCTGTCTGAATAATACAACACATAATGTAGAGCAGCACAAAGCTAATCAAAGCAGGTATTACTTCTGCTATAAAATCTCTCCCCCTAAAAGCCAGCTCCATCTTGAAGCAAGTATTTGCCATTACATTAACAGAAACAGGCACTCGTTTGTTGAAGAACAGGAATATCAGGTTAGAGTGAGCAGTCATCCTGAACCAGTGACAGCAGTCAGAATTTCCCACAGAAAATAACTGCCCATTGAAAGACCTACCTTCACAACTCCTTGGGAGTATGATCTGTCTGTGCCCTGCTGTCCCTCACTCATATTCAGGCAGACAAATCCAATTGGTTTATTTTAATTTATATAACATGTGGCAGAGTTTCTCATGCTATGTTATAATTGACCCATAAGATGATATTATTTTCTACTTTCCCAGCCACTTAAGCAGAGTAGATACCTCCAGGGCACTCGAGAGTTTCAAGCAAAACAAAGGGGCAGAGGGGTTGCAGCAATCATCTTAGATGCTGTGATTTCAGTATTCAGCAATATGTTTCCTGGCATGCCTCCAGACCAGCAAGGCTCCCAACAGTCTCCAGTGTTTGCAGACAACCTTAAAACATATGAGAGCCCTGCAAGAACCACTGAGAACAAAGAACATGGAAAGGAAGCACTATTTAACATCCTCCAAAGGAAACAAAATGACTCCAGAATGAAAGATGCTTGGGGAAATAAGAGATCTTGCTGTGGGCACTTTCAAACACAGCTACTGCAGTGACAGTGTGCAGCTCTGGAGGTGAAAAGATCACTGGCTGCTCTGAAACTTGGCTCCAACTCTTGGGTTTTTTATCAGTAGCCCACAATAGCTGAACCTCATATTATCCCTTCCTTCTCACCATCCTCACCATCATTTAAGAAGTAAAACATCTTCTCAAAAGAGATGCCTGACTCAATGGTGGTTTGTCCAACAAAACACACGCTTGGTCTCACAGAAGCTAGATTTTCTCTGAGATGCTTTTTTGTAGTTAAATTATTTTCAGAGGAAACAACCTTTTATCCTTTATAGCCACAATTTTATTTTCCATATTTTCAAAGAGTAGCAGTCGGTGTTCCTAGATACCCAATAGGCAATTGTTAACCAAAAAGACGTACCTTCACCACCTTGCTGGATTTGATTGAGCCTTCACTTCTCTTTTAAATCTTATTCTTTAATTGATACTTGTTAACTTGGAAGCCCCAAATTAGTTAGAGCTCATTAATTAGAGCTCAGGTAGGTAATAAGCAAAGGATTGTACCCATCTGCTTCATCGCCCAGTTTCACTGACCACAAGAGCTGATTTCCCTCCCACTAGAGCTTCATGGTACCCAGGTTAAGTACTGAGAGAGAACCTGGAGGCTTTTTCTCACTAGTCACCTTCTCATGTAGCTGTCAAAACAATGTGCCTTGTTTTCCTTTTCAAATCTAACCAGAAAAATACCTGAGCTGTGAAAAGCTGGGCTACAATTCTTGAGCTAAGAAGTGAGAAGCAAGCAGAGGGGTGGGGTGTATTTTTCCATTAACACCCTAAAGACTCAGAGCTGGGTAGAGCTCACCTGCCCTCATAAACTGGGCCTTTGTTGCACAGAAATATCTCTCAGAACTGCTTCACTCATAGCCTTCAGTACCTCACACCAATTCTAATCTCTCCAAGTTTTGTGGCAAAATACATGATTGTTGGTTTAAATAAATGTAATGTGGTGCAGCATCTCCTGCCTGTGAAACCTAGAATCCCATAACTGCCTTTTCACCCGTGGACTGCAATGGGCTTGTTCAAACACAAATATACTGAGCCGAATCCCAAAAGGCAGAACAGCTGGAACGCACAGATGAAAGTAACCACAGCTTTTTCCAGCTACAGTTCAGAGCATTTATTGGGAGCTTCTCAAGCTATCACCCAGCACACACGAGGAGCACAAACCCTAACACCGTTTTTGTTTCTACCAATCTATACACAGTGTGTTTATGCTTCTACCAATCTATACACAGTGTGTATACTTCAAAATCCACTGCTGGTTTAAAAACAAGTAAAACAAAAACCTGGGGAAAAATAAACACATGGTGCTAAATTTTATGACTGATGAAAGTGACTGTGGTTTGACAGCCCTAGAGACTGTTTATTCTTAAAATCAGAACCCAACATGAGCAGCAGCAGTAAAATTTCAAGGCATCCCTGACCCCATCTTCTGCAGGGCCAGCTCCTGGAGAGACATGGGACTTCGGTCTGCAGAGCCCAATCATTTCAAGTTCTTCAGAGCATACTGCTGTTAGCACACGAGTACTGTGAGTACTGTAAATAAGCTTTACTGGAAGCCAAAGAGGCTTCTACTTTTCTACTTTTAAACTGTGCAGGGCACGCAAACTGTGCATGTTTCAGTCAGTAAGACTGAAAATGTGAAGTCAATGTACAATTTAAATACAAAAGAACAGCAACTATGTTTGAATAGTCTAAAAAAACAAGTTTGTGTGTGATAAAACAGAACAGTATGAGCCAGTGTTCAATAAATCTACCTGAAATACTCCCCATCTGATGTGAAGATCTGTGCAAGATTTTTATCACCAAAGATCCTCCAACTTTTAGCACTAGAGAACTTGAGAATCTGTCATTTAGCTAACTAAAAGGAACAGGTTAAAAGAGATTGATGGAGATAAGGAAGACAATCTTCTCTGTACCTGGTATTTTTTTCTACCAGCAAGTATGCCCATAGATGTTACAGTTTTAGTTGTTTCCATGATTACTAGCTCAGTAAGTTTCTTTTTATCCTTCAACATTTAGTGTGCACACACACTCTCATCTTGATAGCACCCACGTGAGCAAAGCAAACAGTGTTCCACGAACATGTGGATAATGAAGTCTGCAAAATGCCAGGCAAACCATTCAAAAAAATCAAACTGTATTCAGAAAATCAAAATCAAACTCAGAAATCAACTCAAGAAAAATGCATCACCTCACTGCTGGCACTTGCTTCCAATGGTTAACCATGTGCACTGTTTAACTGACAGATCAGTTTCCGTATCTGAACTGCCTGGCTTGCAGCCAGTTCTGTCATCATGCCTTTGGCTAGCAGGTATTTTCTGTCTGATGTTTTAAGATTATAAGCATGTGCTTAGTTGTTTAGCTGCATGGGAGATCTTTAGCCATGTGTTTCCTGCAATACATGGGACATCATCTATACTTAGCTAATGCTGAGGAACAGACTCAAAACACAGGGTAACTGTAATCCTTTATAATACCACTTAATACCCGTAAGGTTGAAAAGCATTTTAAATTACCCTGTGTGGGCTCCTGTTCAACAAAACTCAACCATCAACCAGAGGCGGGAACAAAAAGCTGTCATTAAGGAAAAATTGGCCAGCAGAGCATCCAGTTAGAACAAGATATCCACGTGGTTGTCTTAAGCCTTCTGCTTTGTAACAACATCCCAAGACATCACTTCCTCTCTACATATGAGCAAAACTGAGTGAAGTGATGATAGGGTACAAATTGCTTCCATCCTACGTTGACTTTCTGATGGGGACTTAAGGCAGTAGTGAGCAAAGATCATTAACTTATAAGTGTATACTGACTGTATGTGGAATCAGCTGCTGCTGTCTGTTTACCTTCTGGCAAATCCTGGACCCTTAACAGACCCATTTGTCAGCATTTTCAGGGAAGACCAAATAAAACCAGAAGTGTATGAAAATCCTTTCTCACCCCAACATGTGGTCATGTTAGGTCAGGAAAAGGGATTTCTGCAGGAGAACTGTGTGGAGGCAACAATCCTGACAGCCACTTAGGATTATCTTACTTGTACATGTCACAGAAACAAACATCTGTATATCAAGTGACAGAACACCATGTCTTTCTAGTGTCACCACGTAACAGCCACCAGATCCTCCAGCAATACATCTCCAAGAGCAGAGCAGCAGACTACAAGTCGTCTCCTACCACCAAGGATGCACAATGTGTGTTAAGTGCAGAGGATCAGAGCTACAAACAAAAGTAACAGATCAAATGTTCCTTTCACTTTCTCCATCCTGAATTCTGCTAATTCAGAAATTCATGTGGTGGCAGACAGAGCTCTTAGATCACAGGTAAATGGGACCTCATAACACAGTCAAAGAATTTCATGGAATTACTCCTCGTTTGAGCATAGCAGTGAATAGTGAAATCAGACATCCCCTGAAATAAAACACAACCAACCTTCTGCTTTGATTTAGACTTGACAAGAGGTGACTATTGCTGGTACAAAGACTGAGTAGGAAATAACTTCACCATTGTGGATCTATGCTTATTCTCATTTAACAGTGTCTGGATTATTGCCATGAATTCTGGTTGTACCTTTATTTCAGAATTAAAGATACTGTGTCCTCATGACACTATCACTTTTTACAGTTGTCACCGTGCACTCTTTTACCAATCATTCTGAGCCTCTCTAAAGCTTCACACAGTAACACTGATATCATTAATCGAACCACGTTTTGCTGTTGGATGCACAATCTCTGTTTATACTGAAACACAAGACCCCTTTGAATAAGTGCAGATCTATAAATCTTGCCTACATTTTCTTCTTTAGCTTACAGAATTTCACACCACGTTGTGGCTATGTTACAGCAGGGAGTACAGCTTACAAGACAATTCACCCCTTCTTTAAAATGGCTCTGCAGCTATAGATGAAGATAAGCATAATTATAATAAAATACATTGCAAACTAATTCCTGGGTAGTTAATCTTATCAGTGAGAACAATTTAACAGCTCTTAATTAGCTCTGTTATGCAACCTTTGTCTATACCACCTAATTGCACGATTCCATTCTGACTTACCTGATTTTCTTCAGGTCTTCTTTTCCACTCAAAGCTTTCGCTGTTCCGAGCGTAAAATACTCACTATGTCAAAATAACACTGGTGTACTTAGTGGTCTGGAGCAACTCCAGTGGTTCATGGACAAGCATAAAGCAACACTCACACATGCATGCAGCGAGAATTTCTCATGTAATTGGCAAGAACTGCAGAGAATCAGAGGCTGCAGATTCTGCAAGTCTGTGCCTTTCTACGACTGTCACACTGCTGATCTAAGGGGTTTCTTAGCAAGGATAGGAATAGCCCCTCTGTCATCACTCTGCCTCCAACACTTTCAATGAAGACTTTAACCACTTTTCAGAAAAAGAGTGGAGGCCATGACCCAGGCTGGTTCTGAATATACTACAACAGTGCTTAACGGCATCTTCCCTTGGGAAGAAACCAGAGAAGGATGTAAAGTTGGTCTTTGAAGCATGGAGGGGGGAGAGTAACATGGAATGTGAAAATATTAAGGAATTTGCAATGGGTATAAGAAGTGATAGTGTGGGGGATGTAAAGTAGGAGTAAGAAACTAAAAACTAAGAAGGAGCAATTGTACTGCTCCATTTAGGAAATAAAACCAAAACCAGTAAGTAAAGAAGCAGGAAAAGGACCACAAACAGGTGCCAAGAAAACTTCTCCAGTCTTTAACACCATCTTTCAGCCTCCCATCATGTGTACAGCCCTCAAAGCTGCATCTGAGCCCAAGTTTTAGTAAAAATAGCAATGATGACCCATGTGTGTACGAGAACCATGTAAAAGCCCCATTTACAAAGAGCCAGTCTGCACAGATCCAGGGGTTATTTCCACTTAAAAAAACCAGCGCTACTTGTTTGGGATATTGAATTGCACAAGCAGGCCTGGCTTCTCTCATGCACAGACAGCAGTACTTTTTGCTTTATGGAGACATTATTCCAGGTAGGATGCCAGGCCATGGGCAATGCCTGTTTACTCAGATGTGTGACAGGAGAACTTAATCCTGCTTCTGTTGCACTGAACACAGTCCACAATGCCCAATATCACCACACATCCTGGTTTCAGTGACTGCCTCTGCCCCTACATGGCATTCCTAGGAAGAATCTTGGATTCCTGAAAGGAGGGAGTGTGTGTGCTCTTTCAGCTTACAGGGAGATTTGTACACCTGCCTCACCTGTAAGCAAGAGCTTTTCCTTTCATTGCCACCTTGCTGGCTCAGACCAGGTTAAGTCTCAGGACAGCAAGGCAGCCCAGTTTAGACATCCATTTCTTCCAGACACAGCTCTTCCACTGTAGACACTGTAGCCATCCAGCTTTGAGAGGACTTTCTCCAGCTCCAGCGAGCACTCACAGATCCAGAAAATTCCTAATTCCCCTACTTTCCACTTTTATCCACTCCCTCTTTATTGACTCTAGAGGGCCCCCAGCATCCTGATTTAACCTAGTTCCAGCAGTGTTACAAGGTTATACAGGGTCGTGTGTTTGAAGCCTAACAGCTAAAAGGTTTCATTCTATGTGAATATTCAATATTCAAATTGAAAGTATTTGCTCCATGTTGCTAAGGATCAGAAATTCCTCATCATATAATTACAGGCTTAACTATACACCAGACAGTGGGGGTACACTTTCGCATCTGAGAGATTCGCTGTCATTTTATGCACAACCCACTACAGCTATAAACACAGAGGCTTACAGCTCCAACTGTTTAATGCTTGCATAATTAAACATTCTTTGCATTTAATTTTTGCATTCTTTGCTAATACCATAGCTATCATAAACATGTTATATGTTGCAATGCTCTAATCTTTGCTCTTTGGTGATGTGTTGCACAGAACTTTCAGGTAAGAAAGAATCCTCCACATCACTGAATTAACACACCCTAAATACTTTTCCTACTGGAAAGAAAATTCCTCTAGACTTAAAACATGATATCCCCCAGAAAAGGGGGAGTGGGTTAGTGGAGTGTGTGTGTGTGTGTGTGTGTGTGTGTGTGTGTGTTTAAAATTAGCGGGGTTCTATTTATTCAGTGTGTAGGGGAAAAGAATGTCATTCCCCCATTTTCACTGGAGAGCACGGACTTAAATACACCAAGTCATACACATTTGGCTAAAATAATTCTAAGTAATCCTGAGCTGGATTAGTTCAGCTATGGAACTCAAAGAGCTGAATTACTTGTGTGAATACACAATACTTACTGGGCTGCAGAGGTTCACAAGACTTGTCATTAGACATGGCCTCTAGCCAGGACACACACATTAATTTACAAATTAAGCACCTAACCTCCATTTGACTTAACGTATTTTACTACTACGCTCTATTTTTCTGTTCCTTTTGTTATTTTAATCTGATTAAAAGCTTTGCAATTTATTCCAGGCAGATCCAAGTTCATCCAGTTGCTCCCAGACTGTAGTCTGAGTACTCAATGATGTGTGGAAACATTCACAGTCTAGAGATAGAAACTCAGTCTGAAGACAGATCCAGACTCAGGATAGAATCTGGAGATGTTTCATCCTTTAGGTCATCTAAGGAATGTTTTTATATTGAACTGATCTCCCAATCATTTTTTAATGAGCTGATTGCTGTGGTGGCTGTAGGAATGAAACCTACATTAGCCAATCAAAATCTTCATGACTGTTGTAGTTACTACAAGAGACAGGAGATAGGTCGATAGATAGGTAGATTAGATAGGTAGATTAGATAGGTAGATTAGATAGATAGATAGATAGATAGATAGATAGATAGATAGATAGATAGATAGATAGATAGATAGATAGATAGAGTGGTGTAGGAACAAGAGGCTCCTAACCTTTAGGTAGTAGGCAAAGTGTCACAGCTCCTGGACGTTCCTTTTCATTACATACCACATATCATCAGTAGCTGACCCTACTTGGCTGAGGACACACTCCACCCCCACCAACCTGCTTGGAACTGAATTTCTGATTGATGGCCAGCACTATGTTTTCAAATTTGCTTTTATTAACAGTCAAAACAACAAACTTCTGCTTACCCTTCCCATGAAAGCTAACTGTACAAGGTGTTCTTTTGTAACCTCTTGAATCTGGAGTATTGAGGTTTGAAAAAAAAATATTTTCTTAACGGATTTTTCATGTAAAGCAATGCTGCAGCACACACTATCCCTCCTTTCCTAATGAGACCTTGATTGGAACCAGATCTCTCCCATGTAATTAAGAACTGCTTTATTCCTTGGGATGGGTTCCGCTGGGGCTGGATGCGGGACACACGTGCTGCCACGGACAGGTACCCCTCACCGCCGGGAACCGCCAATGCATCGCGGCGCGGCGCGGCCGGCGGGGGGCCCTCGGGGGCGGCCAGGGAACTCCCGCTGCTGCCCATCTTCGCTGTTCCCAATCCCCAGTCCCCCCACCGTGGGTTCCCCCGGCCCCGCCGCGCCCCGCACTCACTCACTCGGGGGTGTTGATCCAGATGATGTCCAGGTGGCAGTAGTAGACGCACTCCTTGTCCTTGTAGGTGTAGCAAGTGCAGCGCCGGGCCCGCCGCCTCAGCCCCCCGACGTCCGCCCGGGCCCGGCCCCCGGCCGCCNTGATGTT
Organism: Upupa epops; assembly: GCA_013397515.1. Lineage (NCBI taxonomy): Eukaryota > Metazoa > Chordata > Aves > Bucerotiformes > Upupidae > Upupa > Upupa epops. Next base: position 505,214 of record VZRI01012377.1, read on the forward strand.
GCAGAGTTTTATCTCAAACCCACGGACGGCCAGACGTGTCTCGGTGCCGGTCATTTACCGAGCCCCGGCGGGGGCTGCTGCTCACCGCCCTTTGGAAGAAGAATTAAACCCCCAAAAAAGCCCCAAGCCAGCAGTTCTTTGTGTGCTGGCGTGGAAATGGCAAAGCAAGGCAGAACTTCACGTTACCTGCAGTCGACGTAATTGTAAGTCCAAAGAGAAACAATAAACCCAGCTCCATTACCCCCAAATTGCTCGTTAAGTGCAGGCAAAGGTGAACTGCAGGGGCGGCTGCTCGAACCGCTCCAGGTCGGAGGCCCGGAATGTCTCAGCACTGGGGAACGTCCCGGGGCTGACTGCTCCCCGCAGTCGCTCCCCGCACTGAGGTGCGTCCCGCGCTTCTCCCGCGCTGCTCTTTCCCCCCAACGCAGCTGTAGTCCTGCAGGCCAGCGGGCTGTCAAAGGAAGAGAAGATCCATCGCTCGGCGTTTCACACACACACCTCCCTCCCCACCCCCAAATCCGATCAGAAACCCGAGCTGCTGTTTTCCAGCTGCAGACGCCTCCCACCCTGCGGGCAGCCGCTCCCCTCCTCCCCCGGGGGTTCGGGCCGGGGGCGGGCACGGACGCGCTCCCCGCCCCGGGCCGCCCCAGCTGCCCACCCCGGCAGGTAAATGCGGGGCTGGGGCCTCATATTCGTAGCCCTGCCGAAGTTGAGCTTATTTCAGCACCTTTAAACCACAGCAGCCCCTTATTCTTGTTACTCCCGTGTAACTCCAGAGGGACCGAGCAATTCAAAGACAAAGTTTTGACCCCAATCTGGGCTGCAGGTTTGGAAATCGTTTGGAATCTTTTGCTTCCCCGGGCTGTGTTAGCAATTCCCCAGGTGATATTAAGTCATCAGTTTATCACTACTGCCTTATTCCCTAGTTAACGGTGACCACTGCTTTGCAGACAAACCTGTCCAAAGTGCAAAATTTAAGGTAAAATTGTTTTAAGAACCCTCCTGGAAGAAGAGCACTCCTAGAAGAATGCCCTTGCATGTGGCCCTGCTTGGTATTGTAATACCAGCTATTAAGTGATAATAGGTAGGGTTTAAGGGTGAAAGGAACTGGCTCTATCTTTTCTGACCGTAGTGTGTGTCATATAGCCAGTTACAGGAAACAGATGTTGTAGGTAGCACATAGACAAAGGTTAGCAAATTCAGTTGTGGATTTTAAATCAAAAAACACGTTTTATTTAAGAATGTTCCAGTATTGGCAGAAAGAGCTGCAGCCAAAACTACTGTTCTGTGTCATGCTGATGTGATATCTTCACTAAAAGCCTGGTTTGTGAGTAGAAAACCAGTTGCAGGATGGCTCAGGTTATGTTATCCAAGGAAGGAATGCTGTCCTCTACGGCATCACATTCTTCTCCAGCCCTGCCCCCGATTCCAGCTTCTGGTGTGGACTATTCACTAACCCTACTCACACAAAACCTCATTAAGATGTCATGTTTTGTCAGGTTGTCAAACCGTTCCTTTCATCAGGCCCTGAAGGTTGAGAGTTCTGTGGGAGACCTTTAGATGGCCATACTTGCAGCTAGTGACAAAAGCATGACGGGCATCAAAGACAGGGTCACGGCTACAAAGTTCTTCTTTTCTTGAGTTTTGCCCTCAGTGGAAACGTCACTTGCTTTTGTTTCGCACAGTTTGTGCAAACAATGAGACTTTGCAATATGGAATTGAAAAGCCAGAAGCATTAATCATACCCTATCTCCAAAATCCAGATAAAAAAGTCAAGATTTCAGTCAATTTCTAAGATTGGTTCCCCCCTGCCAGGAGAGCTCTTCATGAGGATGTAACTGCAAGTATCAACAACATTCAAACAGAGCTGTTGATCTTAGTTCTACTAATTTGAGTTTCACTGCAGTTGCTAATGTAGTGGGAGGAAAACAGGTCCCACAAAACTCACTGAACGTAGCGTCACACTGCAGTTCATGCTTGACCCGGGAAAAGAAGGGCTTGCTTGCCTCTGAGAATGAGTAGCTGCAGTGCCCTGAAGGTTTCTGTCATTTGCTTTGCTGGACTGTGGGTCTGTGTGTGTGTGTGTGTGTGTGTGCGCGCGCGTGTATGTGTGCGTGTGTGTGTGTATGAAAGCCATGCTTTGCCAGCATCGGGAGAATGACAGTCAGCCTTCCCAGCTGAACAGCTGCTGCTGTTTTGTGACTGACATCCCTGAGAAAAGGATGTTCTGGAAGTTAGTCCCATTTCTGATAGAAGTAGAGAAATAGCTTCAAATCAGGAAGTTGTAGATACTGTACTCTGATACTGTCAGATATAGGACTGGGTTTGACAACCGCTCATTTCAATTTTTCTGCAAAAAGAAAAAAACCCAGAGATTTCTTGTGTAGTTACTGTTTAATAGAGCTCTCCACCGTGCTGAGTAGGAAGTGCTCATTATAAGCTGCTCATGTGATAAGTAACAATTCTGATTTATTAATTCCTTCACTGCAAATTTTGTGTTTGTTAATGGTGATGTACATTTGTCATCACCAAAAGTTTCTATTGATTCCCATACAGCTCTATCATATGTACAGGTCTTAGAGCAAAAACAGGTTGTGGATTGATTTAACCACGTTTCACCAGAACATATTGTTCTATTTTTTTTGAAATTATGTTTTGAAGGACTCTTCTGCATTGCCCTACTTTTTCTTCCGTGTGCTCTTTAATCTCTGAGAAGCCAGGGGAGGCCGTATCAGTGCTGATACTGAGCGCTGGGTAAACAAAAGGAGTAATAAAATATATTCTGAAATTAGCTGTCAGGGCTCAGGAGTTAAGGGCAAGGTTTTGGTCAAACCACCTCGTGTAAGCTCTAAATGAAGAACAGACATAAACTTGACAGAATGACTCATCACAAGGAATTAATCCTTGAAGACATTGTGGGCCTGAATCTCATTTACATTGATTATTTGTGTCACACATTTCCTAATATCTTCAGGCCTTTTCATTTAATCGATGTAACAGTCACAGAATAAGAGTGCTGGCTGAGCGAATGGCAGGGGATCCATTTGGAAAATCCAGGGTCCGTTGTGAGTTGAGGTTGTAATGAATACTGGTGAGGTCTCACCTCGAGTACTGGGGGCTGTTCTGGGCCCCTCACTTCAAAAAATATATTGGGGGGCTGGAGTGGGTCCAGAGGAGCAATGGGCTTGGAAAGGGACTGGAGGGAAAGGCTGATGAGGAGAAGCTGAGGATGCTGGGGGTGTTCAGCCTGGAGAAGAGGAGACTTGGGGGGAACTTCTCCCTTTCTACAAATCCCTGAAGGGAGGTTGTAGTCAGGTGAGGGTCAGGCTCTTCTCCCAGGCAACCAGCACCAGGATGAGACAGCAGGGCCTGAAGCTGCCACAGGAGGGTTAGTTTAGATGTTAGTTAGTTAGGAAACTCTTCCTCATGGAAAGGGTGATCAGGTCTGGCTGATGTGGTGATGTCAGGTCCTGGGCTGGACTGGATGCGCTCAGAGGTCTTTTCCAGCCTCAATAATTCTGTGATTCTGTGAAGCTCTCTGTATCAGTGTCAGCGATACTAACATGGATTGCTAAATGGTTTAGTAGATCTATTTAAGGATCGTATTTTCATCAGGTTAAAAAAAGAGTCACAGCTACTGACTGGTGTAGACTGTAAGTCAAGAGGTCAAATGCAAATTTTACAGGTTTTCCTTTGAACTGCTTTTAAATTCATAGGTTTCTTTTTCTATCTCAATGTCAAGATCTTTAGGGTGGGTGGGTGTTTTGTAAAAGTCTTGAGAGCTTTGGACAAAACATGTTGAGTTAATCCTTCTCTTTATATCTTCTCATCTTCCCACCTCCAACAGACTCCTTCCTGCCCCTTCACAGGCTCCCTAAGAACCACGGTAATTCCCCAATGCCAGGACACTTCCTCATTCCTAGGGCCACCCAAGCAGCTTAGGGAAGACAATCAGCAGATCTGATCCATTGCAGGGTGTAAATGTTGTATATTTGAGACCTTCTAATTGACTGGAGGGAGAATGTATCTTAGAGATGAGGTCAAGGCTGAAGGAGTCCTGGAATGCAGAGCAGCTGAAATAGATGATGTTAAGAAAAGTAAGCTCTGATTCCACATTTTATATTTGAAAACCCCAGACTGCCATTTCAATTAGGAACATAATCTTGGTTTTGTTTAGGACTTCACTGCCCCTTGAATCCCTGCTTTATAAATACACTCATGCGACTGCAAGGCAATCACAAACGCTAGTAGTGGTTCCACAGTGTTTAACCTTCATCATGCAGGTGACTACACAAAATTGTTACAAAGAAGTTCCAGATGTGTTTAAGTAGAAGTCGGTTACTGAGAGAAACCACTTTAAAAGCCAGTCTTCTAGGGGATATTTACACTAGTAATAAATCCTGTATTTAAAAGGTTTTGTAGATTTTTAGCAGCAATGGAGAATGTCTTGGCACTGATATCTATTCTTACAGCAGGCCAAGAGGAAAGTCTGATCGATACAATTCACTGAGTAAAGCCAACCAATGTGTTTATTATATTTAGAAATCATTTGTAGCTCTTTCCCCACTCTCTTGCCTCCTTAAACGCAACGTTCTTTGGAGTTGTTGCTAGCAAAGTGGTGAGCTCTGGGTGATTAGTAGCACATGCACTGCATTCCTCTCACAAAACAAGTGACTGAAGAGGTGGTAAAACTGGTGTTGGAAAAAAATGTGCTGAAATCAATAGGTTCTCCAGAAAACCTTATCTTCTGATTATTATTTGTTGCTTTTTGCTTGGGTTCTATAGGCAGAAAGCCGAAGTTAATCTTCTCTCCCCTCCTGTTACAGACAGCCCTATTGAGAGCCTTTTGATGTCAGTGCAAAGAATCTCATTTTTAGCGGCCTTTGAACCAGATGTAGTAAAAGGGCAACTGAGTGTTGTAGAGGTTGCTTAAATTGGGTAACTTGCTCAGAAGGAGGAGAGTTCTGTTACCTATTTCTTTTTCCCTCTTCTTTTTATTATTTTTAATATTCATGACCCATGAAAAGTAATGTGGATACTTGGTAAACTGGGAAGAGGACAGATGCCTCTCCTCTAACCGTATTACAATTTATTCAGATAAAAACAAAGTAAAGAAGGAACAGTAGAGCTGATTTTCAGCTTTCATAGTAGTAGAGCAATAGCACACAAATTCAATGATTCCTGCTTGTTTCAGCTATTGTGAAATTTAGGAAGGAGTTTGCATAAGATAACGTATCCTGCTGTTGGAATATAGTGGAGACAGAGCTCAGATCTCTGGATAAGGAATGCTGCAAAAATCCCAAGTGTTATTATCACTGTGCACCACTCTCCTCAGGATCTGAACCTGACCTCACTTCCTGCAGCCAAACAAACCTCTGTCTTTGTGAAAATAACTGGATTTTACAGGAAGAGGATTTTATGTAATTATTATGTGGAACAGTTCTTGTCCTTAACGTTTGTTCAGGTTGGGCATGTTACAGAACAAAGAGAATTCCCTATCAAAATGTGATCAATCTGAGCACTTGTGTTTGTAAAGGGTTGACAGATTGCTGCTAGCAAACAAGAGGGTGGAGGTGGCTATCTGGCCAAAATTACTTAGGATGAGGCAGGGGGCACAGACCACTCAGGAGGGACAGCTCGTGTCTAGGGGTGCATGTCAGAGGCACCAAAGCAGGTCTACTTGGGCAGCAGCCAATTTAGAGGGCAATGAGGAGGGAGTGGTGTGAATGGGTAAGGATTTGGGTTCTGAACTGGTTTTCCTTCCTCAGGAGCCTGGTAGGAAACTTGTGGTCAGTTGTTTGCAGTGTGAGTAACTGTGGAAGTTTGTAGTCCTGGGAGGAAAGGGGGGTATAAAGATAAGCTGAGGACTAGGTATGACCTGAAGACTATGGCTGGCCCTCAGACTATGAAATAAAAAGTAAAATTCAGCCCTTCGGAGCTCCCGTTCCTGGAAAGCATTGAGCTGCAGCCTGGATACCTTTGAAAAGAGGCCATTTCATGCATGCATTGAAAAACCAAATGACCAGAAACCCTAAATCTCCACTGTCTTGTCTGACTACTGGAGAGGTGAGTGATTGCCATTGCTGTGCTCCTAGGAGCCGGGTGCAGCAACTTCAAGTTTGCTGGGCACCGCAGTGATTCTGCTTTTGATGGATCCCTTGTCCAGAGATACAGCAGCTCAGGTGGAATGAAAACCTAAAGTTTGTGTTGCAAATTATGTGATTCATAGCCCTTCTGGCTTTGAAGGGAGGATTTCAATTAAGATCAGGAATTTTACAGAAATTTTGGCCTCTTCTGCTGTCACAACTCCTGTTTGCCCAGTTGAGTAGTTTGGGGGCTTTTTCCTTAGCGTAGCTTTGTGGTGCTACCTGCAGGGCATGGCAGAGGGTTAAAAACCCAGTGCTGGACCACTGATATGCAGGAACAGCTTTTTACAAGTCTGTAAATGAGAAAGGTGCCTTCTAACAACAAGTCCTATCACATAATCAGGGCAGCCTTGGACAAAGCTGAATGAAATAGGCAATAGCAGAAAATATGCAGATCAGTAACAAACGCCTCATTTATTTTATATGATGTGCCTAGGAGGACAAGCCATCATCCAGCCATGTCTGTGATAATAATTAATTCACCTACATGAAAGACAAGCAGGCTGCTCATAACTACCTTAAATGACAAATCTCTTCACATTTGTACCTGACAACACAAGTAAGAGATTCATGTTTCTGGTGCTGCCTTGTAGAACTGGATACATAAAAGTTCTGCTGCAGCTACCAGCTACTCATGAAGTTTGTGTCTCCTTATTGCAACTTCTTGGTTAATCCCATTTTAAAGACAAGTACAGGTCTGCCTTTCCTGTCTGTGGAGGATCCACAGCTGAGACTCATCAGTCAGTCCAGCCCCAACCTTGACACCAGGTTTGAATATATAACCTTTCCTCTCCCCAGTAACTTATCTCTCCCTAAGAAAAGACTTTCAGAGAGAAATAAACAAGTGTCTGCCTGTATGAACCACTAAAGGGAAAATACAGTGAATAATGAACCTGTATTATTTAAACAGAGTGACATGACAAACGGCGGGTGCTGCTCACACCTACCCCTCCTAGAGCAGCTTGCTTTGTTGATAAGCTTTGATTGAACCTGAACCTTTCCTTACTGAGCCCAGCTTTGGGAGCACAGTACGGTCTGCAGTGGTGTGGTACTATATTCTAGTATAGAATAAATTCTATATATATTCTATACTATATTCTAGTATAGAATATATACTAAATTCTATTCCTCTGAATTTTCCGAAGAAATGTTGGGATGAAGTCACCACATGTCTAAACACAAAGACAAGTCCAAGGTGGGCACCAATGTTATGAGTGATCTGATTCTCAGTCCTCTCACAGTATTTGGGTTTGGAACAGATGCTGAAAAGTTTAAATCACTCTAATACCTAGAAAGACTTTGTGGCTTGGGGGGCTGTAACATGAAATCCAGGGTAACAACTGCATGCAATCTGTGTACATTGCATGGCCTAGGGCTGGGACAGGTTTAACTGAACAAGGTTAAGGAAGCTCATACATTGCCAACGTGCATGTGCTATGCTTTGACCTGTGCTGCAGCACATGTGGAGTGCACAGCTATTTTTGTGCACTCTAAAAACCTTTTGGGTTCTGGATCTGGCACATCTTCGGCAAAGAGAAAATTGTCACTCAGATCCAGGTTACCTGGTTGTTATTAACTTTAGATACTATTAGTAAATAGCAGATGGCACAGATACACCAGGTAGTGATAGTTACTAAACTCTTGTCTGTGGGTATGCTGTGTTTAGTCTGATTTGTTGGGAGAACAGGAGTTGGCAGCATCCTTCTTGGTGGTTCAAAAGCAACAGTGCTTTCCAGAAGAGACATAAGCCTGTAAGATAAACACGCAGAGTTACAGGATGAGCATAAGCCTAATGTAACATGGGAATTTTAATCTATTTAGCTGTTCTCATTGACATGTTGTACTTTTTCTGGAGGGTCTCGACCTCCAGTTCAGTTTAATAACATAAGCCTGGGAATAATAGCAGTGCAGTACTTCAGGCATGGCAGGAGTTCTGCTCACTGTGTACATTGCACAACATACATTATCTGCTCTGTGATTGAAACATCACAAGGAGAGAGGAACAGCAAGCGCACCATACAACCTACATGTAAGGTTTGACCACTCTGATGCAATTTCTCCTGTTCTCATGTTTCCACGACTGCATTTCATCCTAATTTATCAAGATTGGTAAAACAAGTGCTATTAAGTCAGATTATCAGAGTAGATGATAAAAGAATGCTAGGGAAGAATAGTGGGGCATTATCCAGAATAGGACAGGGAAAATGACAATGTTTTGTGGGAAAAAGGGAAGATGATGGGGAAAAAAATAGTCAAAGGAAGGGGAAAAGAGAAGTCAATTAACTGACTTTTCACAGAAGTAGCTTTTCTGTATAAAGAAAACAAAAAGGAGGAGGAATAAGCAAAAAATAAAATAGGAAGCTTAATGGGGGAAGTACAGAAACAGGGTAGAGGAAGAAAATGTGATGCTAATCTCCTTCTAAGTATCAAGTATATCCTTCTATCAGCATGGCTAGGATTTTGCTTCTGCTGTTTGCTTCTGAGTGCTTCCTTAAAGCAAATAACCAGGCACCAGGTTGGTGAGATGAGTTGTCATCTGAGCAGTAGGTACTGCACTCCAGCTGCAAAAGTTTTCAGGCTGTGGAGAACAGAGACCATCAGAGGTAATTCCTTAGTATGGTGCTATGAAGATTGAGGCAAACTAGAACAAAAGACAAGTTCTTAAAGCCGCTTTATTGATTTAAAGTCTAAATTAGGGAGGGAATGAAGAAGGGCTGGAATCTGTACAGCTCTGTTAACAGTCTGGCAGCATTCCTTGTTCAGTGTTTTTATTGACTTTCACTTCCAAAGAAACAATGATGCTTTAGGCTGTTCACTAAGGACTGTGTATATACCTTGCTGAACTCATGGGGGGATAGAATGTGTTTGCAGGGGTGCATGGCTGTACCCCCCAGTCCCACACATTGGTACCAGAAGAGCAAAAGACTTGTGATCATACTTTTCTCACTCTGAAGTGCAATCATTTCAGTGCCTTTGGAGTGTTGAGTAACAGCACTTTATGTATTAGAAGGGCCACAGTGAAATGTATTATCCCTGGCTCTGAAATAACTTATTATTGTTTTGACATCTTTCCTTTTACTGATTTATCTTTTTTTAGACTGAGAATAGAGAGCAAGGGGTCAGATTTTTCTGCTTTGCAATTTTGCAAGCAGAGAATGACCTGATGTTTATAGGAGTTAAACTAGTAGTGACTCTCTGTCATAATAATATGTAGCTGAATGGGATGCAGGACTCATGTTCATTTGGGGATGAATCAGAATCTAGGGGCAAGGATCTTGTATGTCCATCACTGCTGTAATAGTGATGGGCAGAAATTCACTGTTACATTACAAGGTAGCTGCAGAAAAGATGCTGAGGATTAGTATAGGCTCCAGTTAAACAGCACAAAATATGAATTGAGCAATGACAGTTTTTCACTGCATAATTTTTCACTAAATCTAATAGGTGTTTGATCAGACAGAGATTCATCCAGACTGCTCTGTTTGCTTTTAGTTAATGCTCAAGTTATTAATAAATGGTAATGACTGCTCTTATGTCTTTGCTTCCAATAGTTAGTTTGGGGTTCTGGAAATACACCAGGACTTTAAAACTTGCCGACTATAATAAGAATACTGAAAAGGGTTGGCACTGAGTCTAAGGAGACGAGAGCAAGTGAAGATAGTTGTACTGCTGGAAACTGGCCACCCAAGAAGTTCTGGCAGAGAAAGTAAAGTATTAATAGCATTATTAATCTGCTGAGTTTTACTGCCAGTAAAATAAGTAGAGAGAGCAGGATCAAGGAGGAGTTCTGAGGCAGCAAAACAAATAAAATAACAAATGTGCAGTTGTCAGAGGTATGTTTGTGGTTCCTGTTTCCGAACTGTGAGTGTGCACAGCAACAGAATTCTGCCTGGTGCCCAGATACTGCAGTCTATAGCAGGATAAAGGGCACCCCACTGCTTCAACTCACTGTGCCTCTCTTCTGCAGTAAATTTTCAAGATTATTTATTACAACAATTAGAAGCTGTTTGCCATGGGTCTGGGGAAGGGGTTTGAATGCTGAGTTAATCAAACCCATTATCATGTCCCTGCTGCTCTTGCTCTGCAGAGTTCTGGTCCCATGGCACCATAATTGCTACTTCATGTGTATTTTTCTGAAAACAAAGTTGGTTTCCTTATAATCTGGAAAGAGTTTTTGTTTCCCAGACAAATGATTCCTGTAATTTCAGAGCATCTCAACCCCTTGAGACTGTCATTCATGAAGAGTTGGGGTCACAGTTCAAATTTTTTCTAAAAAAACACTTCTTTCCAATCCAGCACCACTCAAGGCAATGCCACAGCAGGCACTGGAAAACTTCATTGTACTTTCTACATGCATTCACAGCAATGCATGTAGTCACCACTTTTCAGTGAACGCATTCACATTTTATTGTGTTGTTCCTTCTTGACATTTACCATGAGTTCACAGCAAGTCATGATCTCTATTGTATATCCTTTTTGGAATGAAAAAGTAGACTGCAAGAGGATTCGGCTCCATGGGCCTCCCTGAAAATGATGTGAAGCTATTTTATTTGCTATTTTATTTTAATGTTCGGTTTGTAGCATCAACTTAAAGGGCCAAAACAACATCCAAGAAGGGTGTAATTGGCAGATACACAGCATGGTCAGATGATGGGGCTCAGGTCATCTCACCAGTGCAGTTTCTTTCAAGCTGAGTGCAAGGCACTGGAAAGCAACTAAGAATCAAAGAACCTAAAGCCTTTAATAATTTGTTACCTGATCACTGTAGACTGATTCTTATTTGGATTAAGACTCCTTTTTTCACATCACTGTGCAGCATGAATCACCCTTCAAACACTGGAATAGGCTGCCCAGGGAGGTGGTTGAGTCAACATCCCTGGATGTGTTCAAGAGTCACTTAGACGTGGTGTTAGAGGATAGGGGTGAACTTTTAGAGTAGGGTTTATGGTTGGACTCGATCATTCAAAGAGTCTTTTCCAACCTGAACGATTCTGTCATTCTGTGATTCTATGTGCACATGAAGCAGCTCCTACCTGCTCGATGCTAATTGCTCATTGTCCAGAGAGTAGGCTTGTACAGTTGGAAAAAGGAAGGCAGTGATAGGTCAGATCTTTAGAAAAGACTGATTAAATAGGAAAATACTGTAAAACACCTTTGTCTGACATCACATAGAATAAATAATTGACAGCAACTTTTTTTATACAGAACGTACTCAGTATGAGTGGTCTCTGAAGGTTTTTTTTTATTGCACACAGGCAGGCTAGTGGAGCCAAGTGCAGTTAAATCCAGAAACTGATCTGTCCACTGGAAAATACAGACTTTGCAGGATATGGGCCAGACTATTCCACACTATGTGGTCTAGAAGAGGATGGACAAATATCCCAAACACATTGATGATTTCAGATCCTACTACATATATACTAGGAGTCTTCTACATGGATTAAGAAAATATGTGGATTCCAGGCAAAGACCCCAAGTAAATGCGATATCTGAGACAATAACTTCACAGAATCACAGATTTATTTAGGCTGGAAAAGCCCTCTGAGCTCATCCAACCCAGCCCACGACCTAACATCACCACAATAAGCTAGACTAGGGCGCTAAGAGCCACAGCCAGGGGTGGGGACTCCACCACTGCCCTGGGCAGTCCATTCCAGGGTCTGATCCCCCTTTCCATGAGGAAGGGCTTCCTAACATCCTACCTAACCATTCCTGGCAACTTCAGGCCTGCCCTCTCATCCTGGCACCTCCAGCTGACTACAACCTCCCTTCAGGGAGCTGGAGAAAGGGAGAAGGTCCCTCTTGAGTCTCCTCTTCTCCAGGCTAAACAACCCCAGTTCCCTCAGCCTCCTTATCAGCCTTTCCCTAATTTTCAACACAGAAGACTATAATAAAAAACTGTATCTCTGGGGGAAAAAAATCACATCTAATTTTAAATAAACAGATGACACCTATCTACAAAGTCACATGTATCTAGAATTTCCTATTACTATGAAAAGCTGAATAGGAAAAGTTTGTTTGGAAAAAAGAGAATAAAACCAGATCATCAGGAAAATTGATGTTTAGTGTGTTATCTGTCAGGGAAGCATCATTCCCTTTTTGATTCCTCAGCAGAAGATGACCCAGTCCTCTCCTGTGTTGCTTCAGCCTCTTTCCCCTTAGTAAAAATCTGCTGCTTAGTTTGAAAACTCACATCTGTTTTATACAAACCACATGAGTATTTCAAACTTTACTTATAACTGCTGTTAAGACATAATTTGTTCACAGTATGGTTTATAATTTGGATCACGTACTCCCTTCTTTAGTAGGAACTGAAGCCAGGATTCCCTGTTTTGATGATTATCTTAGAAATCAGTAACAAACTGAGGCTCATCATCACTGACCTGGGCTCTGTCAAGAGAGAGGTTAGAGCCAGTCCCTACATCAGCTCAGAAGGGAGTAGTGCAGTACCAGCCTCTAGAGAGAGGCATAACTTTGGCATAACTTTTTTAAAAAAAACTTGTCTGTTTGTAAGTAATTTGTTTGTTTTGAAAAATCTTCCTTACTTCCCTTTCCCCAAACTCAGTTAAACCCAAGCAAGCATCCTGTTTAAAAGTAAATAAATAAACAAAAAATCTAGCAATGTAATCAAATCTCAAGTATGTAGCTTATGCAAGGGATCTGAACTAAGGCAGCATAAGAAATCCAGAGGGCTGATATTTTATCTCCTAAAGATCTTAGGGTTTGGGTTTTAAAAGATTATTGTTTTGTTGTATTTAGACACCTCTGGAGAGCAGACACAGTGGATTTTGAGGTTTCATTTCTAACCCACCTCCAATACTACGGTCTCCTCTCCTTGGAGTATGTATCTCACCTTTTTCTGTGTTTCTCAGGGTTATGCATAATCTCTTGGCTTTATAAAACAGGTCCAGGTTGCTTTAAACCAGAGAAACCAAAGATCCAGCAATACAGGAAGCTGGTCCAAACCTGTTAGGTTTAATTCTGATAGAAAAGTTTCCTTTGTGATTTAGGAAATCACCATCTCTTTCTGTTTGTGTCTCACAAGCTGATGAGCTGTTCTTCAGGCCTGTGTGCTTAGGTTACAGGTGGTTTTGAGCAATTTTCCTCATCCTTGGTGTGAATCCTGCCTCAGGTTTTGATTCTTAAGTACAAGTGGTGAGTCCCTCTAGTAAGCTCCAGCTTTGATCCATAACTGGAGATGTGGTGATTATTCCCTGCCCTTAAGATCTGTGGCTTCAGTAAGTTGAAAAAGGCTGCATCTTGCATAAGCCCCAGTATTCTGTTCCAGTGACATTTTGAAAGCTGAATGTTTTGTTTGAGATGGATGTTTGGACTTCATATTCAGAATAAAGGCTCTGTATTTGGGGTATTGGAAATGTGTTGTTGGTTTTATTTTCCTTTTAATTTTTGTATGCTGGCTGTATTTACATTTTATGCCCAGATGGTTTTCTTTAATGTCATAGTATAACTTACATGTAACGTCTTGCGCCAGCATTGTTTTCCTGATTTATGCCTCTGTGTCTGAATAGTTTGAAAACTTTGTTAGGGCACCTAATGGGGAAACTTCTTTTTTAGCACTCTAGATGGCTGTTCTCTATCAACAGAGAACTGGAAACTTGTGGTTTGTATGAGTTGTCAGACAGTGTTATGTCATGCTGCATTGGTTTTGTCATTTTGTCCCTGAAAGAAGCTCCCTTTAAAGTCCTCTAAAGAACTTTGCCCCCAGTTGAAAGTGTTCTTACTTAGCACATTAGTAGCTCTGTAATTAAGGATTAAGTAAGTAGTTTATATTTTTCATAAGTGATCATATATACTATTCTTATAATAAAATGCTGAAGAAGATGCTAAGGCCTGTATGACCAAGATAGAGTTGAAACTTATGAGCTGATAGATGTCCCATGAACTAAATATGGAAGGAAAATCCAGTGCTATGTAGAACTAGAAGTGTTTCTTGAGTAGACAACAAGCATGCAGCTACCACTGACCATAACTACTGTGTGCAAAGAATTATCTGAAAGAAACAGCTCTACAGTACAGGAATATTTAGAGACAGTGTAAACATTACTCTGCAACTTGATATGCAATCAGGTGTCTTGCATTGCAACAAGTAAGTTTGTTCCATCAGTACAAGTCCCAGCCTTGCAATTTCTGTCTAAAAGAAGAGGATATATAGAAACTCATAATGTGTTAAAGTCATCTGGCAATGGAAGGTGTCCTCAGATCACAGGAATAGTTGTCCTTCTTTCTGCATCTGGGGAGGGCCTGAGGGCTTCTGAAATTACTTCTAAGTCATGGGGATCAGGAGAGGTGCCTAGAGACTGGAGGTTAGCAAATGTCACTTCAATCTTCAAAAAGGGTAAGAAGGAGGACCCAGGTAACTATAGGCTGGTCAGCCTCACCTCCATCCCAGGAAAGGTGATGGAACAATTTGTCCTGGACATTGTCTCTAGGCACAACAAGGACTAGAGGGTCATTAGGGACAGTCAGCATGGCTTCACCAAGGGGAAGTCATGCTTGACCAACCTGATAGTTGGGTATATTTTATTTTTTATATATATATTTTATATATNCTTCAATCTATTCATTAATTACTTGGATGAGGGATTAGGGTGCACTGTCAGCAAGTTTGCTGAGGACACAAAGCTGGGTGGTGTCGCCAACCCCCCAGCAGACTGTGCTGCCATTCAGCGAGACCTGGACAGGCTGGAGAGCTGGGCAGAGAGAAACTTAATGAAGTGCAACAAGGGCCAGTGTAAAGTCTTACAGTGTAGAAGAAAGGGATGTGGAGGTCCTAGTGGACAGCAGGATGACTATGAGCCAGCAATGTGTTCTTGTGGCCAAGAGGGCCAACAGCATCCTGGGGGGGATCAGGAGGGGGTTGGTTAGCAGATCGAGGAAGGTTCTTCTCCCCCTCTACTCTGTACTAGTGAGGCTGCATCTGTAGAATTGTGTCCAGTTCTGGGCCCCTCATTTCAAGAGGGTGACAGAGCTGCTGGAGGGTGTTCAGTGTAGAGCAAGATGAAGAAGATGGAGGAAGTGGGAAAGCTGGGTCTCAAGCTTGGAGAAGAGGAGGCTGAGGGGAGACCTCATTAATGTTATAAATATGTGAGGGGTGGGTGTCAGGAGGATGGAGCCAGGCTCTTCTCAAGGACATCTAGTGACAGAAAAAGGGGCAACAGGTGCAAGCTGGAACAGAGCAGGTTCCATATAAATATCAGAAGGAACTTCTTCACGGTAAGGATAAGGGAAACGGTAAGAGTAAGGGAGTATTGGAAGAGGCTGCCCAGGGGGGTTGTGGCGTCTCCTTCTCTAGAGATGCTCCAGACCCGCCTGGATGTGTTCCTGTGTGACTTGGTCTAGGTGATCCTGCTGTGGTAAGGTGATTGGACTAGATGATCTTTCAAGATCCCTTCTGATCCCTAATGACTCCATGATTCTATGATTACTTAAAAGATGAGGCATAATTGTGAATGAGATTATGCAGTTGGCACAAGGAATTGATTTCTTATTTGTTTTGATTGGACCATTTATAAAGGAGTGTAGGTGCAATGATTAGCAAGGATTTCTGTTCCACTGTTGAACAAAAATGGCTAGTAATATTTACCAACAGTGGAGGTTTTTTTTGGATCACAGAATTATTGAGGCTGAAAAAGACCTCTGGGCTCATCCAGTCCAGCCCATGACCTGACATCACCACATCAGCCAGACCTGATCGTTTCCATGAGGAAGGGCTTCCTAACATCCAACCTAACCCTCCCCTGGCAGCTTCAGGGCCTGCTGTCTCATCCTGGTGCTGCTAGCCTGAGAGAAGAGCCCAACCCCCACTTGCCTACCACCTCCCTTCAGGGAGTTGTAGAGAGGGAGAAAGTCCCTCCTGAGTCTCCTCCAAGCTAAACAACCCCAGCTCATTCAGCCTCTCCTCATCAACTTTCCCTCCAGTCCCTTCCCCAGCCTCATTTCTCCTCTGGACCCACACTAGCCCATCAATCTTGTTCTTGAAGTGAGGGGCCCAGAACCATACACATTTGCTCTAGGTATGTATTGGTACCAGAGTTCTATTTCATCACCATTTAGGGTGAAGTATGGGGGAAAAGCATCTCATTTGTGCATCATGAGAATATGAGAGAAATTTGGCTGAGTGCACCAGATCACTGTAAATGTGCCGCCTATGCTGGAGAAGCCTGAGTTCCAGTAAAGCAAAGGTATTGGCTATTGGGATCTTTCAGGAAGGCAGAACTCCTGTGCCATCTCAAAGTGATGAGAATTACTAATTTAATTACTGGTTACTCAGAAAAGTGCCTAATCCTTGCCTGAAAACCTTTCCATAAAGGCTTGTTTGCAGCTCATGCACTCTTCAGACAGCGCTTAGAGGAAAACATTATGCTAAATTCACTCTGTTGGCAAAACTTAATTAGAAAACTTGAAAACAGCAGTTTTCACTAAATCATGCTTTGCAAGTAATGTTCAATTCTGTCAGTCTGCACCCTGAGTTCAGACTCACCTTCATCTAAAACAGACCCAGACACAGCAACTCTACAAACAATCTGAAATATAATCCAGAGCTGTGAGTAGAAGAACAAGTCTTGTTCTCATTGACTCCAGCATTTCTGTCTGTCAGGGTCATGCAATCCTGCAGACCACAATTGTGATAGATTTTTCTGAATTAATCTCATGGCTTGATTGATTTTGTGGAATAATTTATATCATTTCCATCTGCTAAAGGGCTACTTGGATTTCATTGCTTTCAGGACTTCTATTCCTTCCTTTTTTTTTCAGAATAATTAGTGTTCCCTCCCCCTTTCCAAAAAATAAAAAGACTTTCAGGCTTAGGAACCCTTGGAGCAATTGAGTGTTTTCTGCGTCTATTTGTGTGTGTGTCTGTGTTTCATGCAGACTTGTGGTCTTCTACGAAGCCTTTGGCTCCCAAATGATGTTAATTTTCCCAACATTGCATAATTATGATTTCTCACTCGATGGAGGAAGGGAAAGTACCTGTGGGTACATTTCAGTTCTGTAGTGCTCCTTTTAGGTGCTGCTTGCAAATGGCTACTCATATGCACCAATTGGTTCTCTGGGAGACAGAGGGCTAATGGTCCTCTGAGTCTCCTTCCAGCATTGCTTGTGCTGCCACTGAGAGAGAGGTTTCACAAACCCCCATGTCTGGGCAATGTTCTTCCTAATTCAAGTGCATGGTTTCCCTTTATGGGCTGAGATGTCACTCCCATGCCCATTTGTCAGGCTGTTATCTCTGTTGGTTTCAGCACCTGCTCCTCAACTAAACTCCTGAGTCTCTGCCATCCGTCATAGCCAGCGACCATAAAATCATAGGAACATCAGGGATCAGAAGGGACCTCAAAAGATCATCCAGTCCAATCCCCCTTCCACAGCAGGATCACCCAGACCAGGTCCAGATGGGTTTCAAATGTCTC
>VZRI01012377.1:524009-567438 GCA_013397515.1 Upupa epops
CTTCACCAGACTGCCATGACTTTTGGAATAGAATAGAGAGGGGTTTAGCCACCTCATCTGCCAGTTCTCTCAGTACCCGTGGGTGTATCCCGTCAGGTCCCATGGACTTGAACACTTTCAGGTTCTTCAGGTGATCACAAACCTGATCTTCACTTACGATGGGGGGTTCTTCCTTCCAGTCCCTGCCGTTAGGTTCCATGTCTCTAGAACTGTGGCTGGAGGCCTTTGCAGTGAAGACTGAGGTAAAGAATTCCTGCCAATTCCTGCCTCAGCATCCTTTTACCCCTCTGGGACAAGTGCATCCCATTAGTTGTTTGCAGCTCTGGTGCCTTGTAAACCGAGCCCTGATTGTAGATTCCAAACTCCTTTTGATGATACCAGTCCCAGAGCCATGAATTGAGCCGTTTGCTCTTTCTAAAAGTTCCCTCATCCATCGCTGATGTTAGAAGGGTAGAGGAGAATACAACTTGAGCTCCTTTAGCTGTTGCCCTAAGGTCATGAAATCTCAATTGATCATGAGCCTCTCATTCTTGCATCATCATTACCCATTTGAAAGACCAGAAGTGGGTGGTAGTCTGAAAGTCACAAAAGTTTGGGAATTTTACCTAAAATGTCCCTTACCTGGGCACCAGGGAGGCAGCAGACCTCTCTATGAAATGAGTTTAGTCTGCATACTGGGTCCTCTGTTCCCTTCAGTAGGGAATCTCCTATAACAATGACCCTTAGAGGTATCTTTTCAGGATTGCTTTTGATGGCTGGCCTGAGGCAACCTGTCTTTGGTGCAGTTACTGGACTTTTTGAGTCCTCATCCTTGCAGATGACCTGTTCCTCCTGCAGTGCCTCATATCTGCAAGTGCACAGTAGGTGGTGAACTTCTTAAGGTAGCACGCTTGCTCCGTTTGCGTTTGTTCTATCGGGCGTAGACCTGTTCCCACTGACCCTGCTCCTGTGGGTTACTGCGGGGAGACTGAGAGACTTGCTGATGGGAGGATGTTGGACCCCCTGATCCACTAAGAGTTAACCCTAGTTCAGGTTTGGTAGACATCACATTATACAAATAGTCAATTTCCCTTTCACAGTCTCTTATAGCTCTCAGTCTTTCCACCTCTTCTTTTAACTCAGCCACCCTAACCTAACACAGGTGTTGTCCCTGCCATCCTCCATACTGACTGCCAGACTCCAGCACTCACTGCAACCACCATCTTCATGCTTGTGTGTGGCCTCTGTGTGGGTGCACCAAATGGCTTTCTGATTCTCTCTGCCCTAAAAATGGGGATCTTCAGCATTAACTCCCTAAATGATTTCCATGGCTGAATAAGAAATTCTTCTGGTTTATCTTTGCTCTGTAGCTACATCCACATGGGCAATGGACTTACAAAGGGGCTTTCTAGGGATAGGACAAGGGGGATGGTTTCAAGCTAAAAAAGGGGAGATTTAGGTTTAATCTTGGGAAGAAATCCCTCCCTGTGAGGGTGCTGAAGCATTGGAACAGGTTGCCCATGGAGGTTGTGACTGCTCCATCCTTGGAAGTGTCCAAGGCCAGGTTGGATGGATTGGATGGGTTGGATGGACAACCTGATTTGATGAGAGGTGTCCCTGCTCATGGCAGGGGGTTGGGACTGGGTGATCTCTGAGGTACCTTTCAATCTAGATTCTGTGATTCTGTGATCCCGTAATCCAGTCTCTCCCTTCAACCTCCCACTGCTGTTGCATTCTTGTACTTCATTTCCCATCCTGAATTCCTGTGCTCCCGAACGGTGCTCCTTCTCTTTGCTTGCTTGAATAACAGAGTTGTCTTCTGCAGAGAACTATTGTTATCCTTCCTCTAGTGTTTTTTCCACAATGAACAAACAGTATAGCCATTTCCCTCCTCACCCATTTGAATTTAGACCCAGACTGGATCACCTCACTGCTTTCCCTTCAGTTCTTTTAAGTATGATAACTTGGCAAGGGAAGATGGATTCAGTGAATTAGAGTTTGTTAGTAATAAAAGTTTTTGCTGTCTCCACTGAAACTACTTTATTAAATGTCAGATTTCAGAGTAGTAGAATGCAAAGAGACAAGAGAATAGCAAACTATGGACACTTTCTGCCACTTGTGTATCTGTTATTAGAAAGTTCCTGAAGTAAAATGCAGGAACTAGTTAATCACTAATACACATAGCTGCCTGTTCTAGCTTTCTGCTCTGAAGTTTGAAGTGAGACAAGGACTTTGCTACTGTGTTATCATGTAGATTATGGGAAATAACTGAAAATCCCATTCTTTGGTAAATTAAACCTATTTCTTTCTTCAACAAAATTGTCCAGCATGCTTGTAGAGAGGGAATTCAACATCCCAGTCAACTGCCAGTCAGAATTCTAGTCCCCAGTCTTCCCAGAAGAATGTAGAATGAATGTAGTTTTTCAAGGGGCAAAGATATTTAAAGCAGTACAAGCTATGTAAAGAGCTCAGGGACAGGCAACTGAATAGTTTGCTGTTGACTCACACACTTTTTCTCTTATTGTCACGCAGCATGGGCTCAGGGGTGGTAGAAATATGTGTGTGAGGATGCGTGAAGAAATGGCTCTCTCTCTTTGTATATCTTAGTGGCTTTTTTAGACTTGGCCTTACCACAGCTTAGTTACTGTTGCTACAGTCCAATCTGGAATCTTTCCACCAGAAATACTGTTTTGAGTGCTGACTTCTGTTTTACATCTCATTGTTCTGAAATTTGTCACATTGGGAGCTTGGAAGGCAAACTAAATCCCATTTAATTTTAGATGGATTCTTCACCAGGCTAGAGACCAGATTGGGCTCTGTTACTGTTTTAGCTTCTAGATTTCTCTTCAGTTCTGAAGCCAAAACATCACAGAGTTGCAGAGCTGGGTAGCACAGCCATCTGAATGTCTCGAGTAACTTGTCATGGGATGTTGCTTTGTGTATGGACTAAGAGATGTCCCTTTCAGCAATGTTCAGTAGTAGTCTAATTTTGTTTTAATAAAGTTGAGTTAAAAGCACAGTGAATGGTGCTTCTGGAATACCTGCTGATGCCATATGAATGCTACTGATTTCCTTGATTCCATTTAAACTAGCAGATCCACATCTCTCAGATTTGTTTTCATGCATGAACCTCAGCACACATGAGGAAACTGCTGGATACGGGAAGAGAGTTATGATTGGGAATAGCCAGCATGTATTCATTGCCTTCTCTGATGGAATGACTACATCTATGGGTAAGGGGATTGCAGCCAATATTGTCTGAAAGGGTTTTGACATGGTTTCCCATAGAATCTTTGTGTCTCCTTTGGGATGTTAACTTAGACAGCTGGGTGCAAAAACACCCAGCTCACTGGGCTCAGGGGTTACTGGTTAATAGTTGATACTGTACCTGGAGTCCAGTTACCAGTGGAATTCCTGAGTCTGTTCTTGGACAGCACGGAGTATCTGTATTGGTGACTTGGAAAAGGAAATGGAATGCAGTTTGCGTGACACCAAATCAGAGCAAGCAGTCCATACATGGGAAGGTTAATGTTGCTGTTTAGAACAACCTCAGTCTCCTGAAGGAAAGGACCAACAACAACCTCATGAAATTCAGCCTATGCCTGGGATGGACTGGCCTTATGCTGTGGGTGACAGCTGAATAGCAGCTCTACTGAACAGCATCAGGAGTTCTGGTGGAATAAACATGACCCAGCAGTACCTTGGGCTGTGTCAAAAGGGGCATAAACAATAGATTGAAGGAAGTTATTATCCCCCTATAACTCAACCCTCATTAAACCACATTCTGGTTACTGTGTCTAGTTTTAGGCTCCCCAAGACAAGAGAGATTTTAAACATGAGGAAGTTTAGACAATCTAGAGGCTGGAGCCCCTGATTAGTGAGGTGAGTCTGAGACAGAGTTCACCCTGGAGAAAAGATGTCTTTGGGTTTGACAGCATGACAGTAGTTCTGAGCCAGTTACAAACAAGACAGAGACAGACTCTTCACTGAGCTGTGTGTGGGGATGAGATACAGCCATTGTAAACTAAAATAGGAAATTCAACTACATATAAATAATTCTGAGAATAATTGGACATTGGAACAAGTTTCTCAGAATGACTCTTGAATCTCCATTTACAGAGATTTTCAAAATCTGACTGGATAAAGCCCTTAGGTGCCTTCCAGCCTGACTGATTCTATGAAATAAGTAACATCTCGGCAAATGAAAGTAATCTGGTTTGCTTGTCTCCTGATGAAGGATTGTATTCCACCTACAAAAACCACCACCAGAATGTGGATCTTGAGTGTTCATCCAGTAAGAAAAGCAGTCAGACAGCCACACTTGTTTTATGAGTTTCATCACACTAGAGTAGGTTTGACTTAGTCACACTATTTAAAAGCTGTTGTGTCTACACAGATTTTAGTTGTAAGGCTGGAAGGAGGAATCTTCTGAGTTAGATCTGGAGACCAGAGGAGGAAGAATGCAATCCAGAACATAGTTACACATCTGAACTGTGACTGACTGATTTCAGTGATTTGGCAGATACTTTTAACCAGGAGCAATAGGTTGAAGTGATTGTTGCCAGGGAACTTTTTATGAGAAGACTACATTTCCATTTGTTAACCCCACACATTATAATAAT
This sequence comes from Upupa epops, assembly GCA_013397515.1. Taxonomy (NCBI): domain Eukaryota; kingdom Metazoa; phylum Chordata; class Aves; order Bucerotiformes; family Upupidae; genus Upupa; species Upupa epops. The sequence goes on from VZRI01012377.1 coordinate 528,611, forward strand.
ATTATTAGTGTTTGCAAACATTTTTTGCCTTCTGTATTTCTATTTGGATCCCCACTCACAGCATTTTGATGCATTTGGGGCATTAAGTGCACATGCTCTGAATAGCTTTGCCTAGTGGCTAGTAGTAGTAGTAGTGTTGGCAGAATGCCAACAATTAAGTGTATTTTCAGGTCTGTCTTAGAAACTCTATCATACTATGCAGGAGGCAAGGGCAAGTAGTAGAATTGCTCTCCTTCTGGATCTGTATTTTTTGTAATTAAAGCAAGAATGACCATTATTTTCTTCCTTTATGGGTTGGTTTATTAGTTTGGGGTTTTTTAGGAGCTCTTTGTACATTGTGTGTTCTTGGTGAACACAAAATGAAGCATCTGGTAGACTTAGCACATAAGGGCAGTGTAATCACATTTTAGTAACCGATCCAGCCTGCATAAATTTTCATAACGCATTAGTCACTACTCCATGAATTAAGGTGGAAGAAATAATGGCTGTAGGCATAGAAACAGTGAAGTAGACATTGCATCTGATCTGTGAATGACAGGCATATCCGAGAGAAGAACTGCTTGATCACATTCTCTGGTGACTGCCTGTTTGCAGTTATTTTGTATCAGTGAGTGTTCTAGTTTCCCCTTGGGTATCCCAGTAGTATTTGGTAGATGTAACTGCAGCGGACCTTTCTCTGGCTGTGTAAACCTTCTTTTCAGTGTAAATCTTATTACAGGACTTCTTGTGTCAATAAAGCAGTTTGGCAGTTTCTTTCTTTCCCAAAGGGAATTCTTCCTCTGAGCATTCCTAAGCAAATTCTCCATATCACGTCTTTCAGCCCAGCTTTTCTTCTGGTTCTGTTGGTAGATCATTGCTGACTTAAATTGGACCACATTGGTGTAATTGAGAGCAGAATATGGGGTTCCTTTAATCTTTCTACATAAGTAATCTATTTTCCAAATCAGGTTTTTTTCCTCTGCTTGGAATTTCTTCAAATTTGTCAACATCTTCAGGGTAAGGATGGTCTCCCAGTTCTAATAGCACCTCAATTCTTTTTGAAGCACAAGAACATGTTTCTGCAGGCATGTTATTAATTATGGATATTTTTCTAATTCCACTTCTCTGCCTGTTGTCCAGCAGTTCACATCTGCCTGGCCACATCTGGTACAAATGGGGGAAAAATAAAAGCTGTGGTGTTTTTCTTATCAAACATGTCATGAGCCCAATTTTGCTTTTGTTCTTCTTTTTAAAACAAAGTTTGTAAATCCTTTTAATAAAATCTCTTAAGCTGAATAATATTGCACAGGATGAGGCAGCTTTTTCATGCTTTACTTAGCTATATTTACTTCTGCTTCTGAACGACTAGCGATTTGAGGTCTGAGACATTTTTATCATTTCACTTTTTACTATTTGCTCTATTTGGAGTGAGCATGGCTCATAACTAGAATCAACAAAGTTATGCAAAACTTCTTCATAAGAAGGATGAATTTGACTCAAAACTACTCGTGGGCTGCAGAGGCTGTGGTGATGTGTTTTATGCCTCTATTGCCTTCCATTTGGGGAGGTCAAAGCAAATCTCTCTGTGCGCAATGGGAACATTCAGAGGATTGTAGAATTGGTGGTCAGATTACTTTTCCAGAGGTGTAATTTTCTCTGTTCCTCCTTCCAGCCAGCACTCTGAAACATGTATGTGCACATAGCTATCTGAATTGCTGCTTGTGCCAATCTCCTAATTGCATTTGTACATACAGGAGGTTTTGAGATTTGAGAGGACTATTAGAGCCCTGGCTTAGTTTCCCAGGAAAGTATTCCTTTTCTCAGACTGTGGTTTCCTAACGCAGGTAGGAACAACCCTGGCTCCCTTTCCCCTATTTAGATGCTAACCCAGGTGGCTGCCAATGCATGCTATGGAAATAAATTGTGTTCTTTGCTTTTTGCATTAACCATTTTGATAGAGAGGGAGGAAACATCTCCCTCTGTAATGGTTCTTTTTTATGACGAGAGGACAACAGCAACGCATCTGGATGACCCTGTCATACACCCGTGCATTTGAGACACGTTTGTTTGCGAATATACAGTGAAATGAGAAGGGTGCTTTCAAGAGAAACCTGAATCTGATATGTACAGTATAGAAAGAGCAATCATAGGGCTTTGCATACAAACACTGGCTGTAGCTCTGTCCATGTAAATAGAGAGAGAAGGGCTGTTGATGCAGCCGTAATTTTGCCCTATGAAGACCCTGTAGTGTGCCATAGGCTTTGCTTTGCAGAGGATATATGTAGTCCAGAAAGCCCCATTGAAGCCTGACTCTGTAAAGGATTAGCTCTAGATTTGTCTAGAATGATTGACCTCATCAGCAGCACTACTGAACCTAAGTGGCATTCAAAGACATCTGGCAAACAAGACCACAGTAGCTTATGAAACACAGCTCCCACGAGTTCCATCCAATTGCTCGCTTTGTTAATGGGATAAGAATCTTTGAAAGGAATCAGTCTAATATATCTGAATGAGCTCACTCTGAAATGTTTCCAGTCATTGCTGGCTAAGAAGACACTCCTCATTCCCTGTTTTATTTCAAATTGCTTGCTTTGTCCATCAGTGAAACAAAAACATGCTGCAAATTCATGTATACTGGACTGGTGACACTTGATATACTGCATTATGAATTAATTGACTGCAATAGGATCATCTCATTTTGCTTTGTTTTGTTTTTTAAACTCTATCATTAGGAGCTGATAATGAGACTCATACAGTAGGTGTTTTAAAGCTGAATATTCTGTACACCCATGGCACCAGAGTCCTTTATGACGAGTTTGTCAAGCAACCGATACCATGTTCCAGTGAGTCTATCCCTTATTAACTGGCTCTTGTAGTTCCAAACTCAAGCATTGCATAAACACAGAACCTAGTTAGGCAGTTGTCCTGAGTACTCAGTAGGTACTTTGGCTTTGACTGTGAGAAAGAAAACCACTTTTTATATTCAAGTGCTGCTTAAACTGAAGAGAATGTTTATAACCAAACTGTGGTAACATTACAGTTCCCTGGAAGACACGGTTTTTAAGTGCTTCTACGTGACATCTATCCAGTTCCACCAGGATGCTTTCAATGTGCTGTTAAAATCTCATGGTATTTTCAAGGCTACAAATACAAATACTGACCTTTTCATCCACGTGACTTTTGTGGAATGCTGCTGGTAAATTAAAACTACAGGCCAGGAGTCTTCATCTGCTGCCATCATTCCACACAAATGCTTAAGGTAAAATGAATGGTTTAACAAAGCTACTTAACTACATGAATATGATTATTAATATAAACACTCATGAATGGGAACTAATTTGGTTGCGTAAATAAAACACAGGCAATGTACAACACCAGCTAGATGTTGTGAGCAATGCAACACTTGTGTGCTGAGGTACCGCCGGGTACATTCACAGCCCCAGACATACTAAATATTTCAGGCTTTGTGTTTTGGGGAAGTTATTGACAAACTAGGATTTATGAATAAAAAATACAGCTGGAAAGAAAGTCTGCTGCAGCCCTACAAAATTATTACACCAGTAACAAGACATACTTGGCTGTAACTGTTAATTGAAGTTGCCAAGTGATGAAGTTTGTAATTTCCTGGTCATTTGTTACAAGCTTAGTTGCTCCTTAAATGAGCAGCTTTTCTTAATATCTAGTTTATTATGCTGCAAATTAAGCCCATCATTTCCCATCAGCCCAGAATGGATGTGGAAGAGAGATAATTATTATAGTCTTCCCACAGTCTCCTACTGAACTTCCTTGTGCATATTCCCTTCATTTTATCTTGGGATAGCTAGCCAGCTCTTGTTATCTTTTCTCATCAATTATGTATTCAAGCCATATCTTTATATTTGTTGGTGATCTCTGGGCTTGCTCTCGTTGCTTCGCACCCCTCTCGCCCACCCTCAAGTAGGAGTAGGGCTTTGCCAAGCAGAGCAGTGAAGTATCAATAGTTAATGAGATCTAATATAAAAGTCTGATCAGTAAGAAATTGCTTGTTCACATCTAGAGAGGAAAAATTCGAAACATCCAATTCTGTACAGTCTGCTTGAGTAGGTGTAGGTGTTGAAGATAGATCTTATCAGTGATCAGCATTTCTTATTAATTTGCTTCCTTTGATAGAAGCAGGAAAAAGTTGGTGAGATGCAGTCACATGCAAAGGAATTTCACGTTTGCTTCTAGCAAAGCAACAATCCATCAGAGCTTCTGCTGACTTTGAAAGATAAAGAAAAGCCGATTTTTCTCTGTGCCTGGTGCCCTCATGTGGCTTTGATGTTCAGCTTCTTACAAGTTAATTAAATACACTGCTGCATGGCCAACATTATTGCTGTGTAAAGGTTGGGAATAATTTGCCTACATAATCTTGTGCGCTCTCCTATGAATCCAGTGTCTTCAGGAAAGCCAAAATAGGCTGTTTGCCCCATGGCCCATTGGAATTGGATGTGCTGACTCGATGAGTTCTCTAACTGAAGTCAAAACCATTTCTCACAGTCTTCACACATGAACGTACATGATTCATGTTATGGCTAACAAGATTTATGCTAGAGACACCACCTGCTTAGCAGTACTGTTAGAAATGCCACCAGACATCTCCTGGAGCTTCTAAAAAAACCACCGCTTTTTGGTTTTCAAGTGTAACGTTAGGTGAAATGTTTGTACTGTGCACTGAGCTAAAATATCAAGGATTACTTCTGCCAGCAAATAGAGTGTTTAAAGTACTTTCTCTGCAAAGTTCAAATCCTACCGTTTTTCTTCCAGCTACAGCTGCAGTAGGACAAATGAATTTCTCTATTTAATGCTGCAGAATATACACCCAATCAATATTCCCTTGCACAGCACTTCTGAGCCTGTCATTAGGATATTTCTAAATTACTGCTCTCAAAATTCAACTTGAAAACACACCATTTAGCTACAAACCTCAGGCAAAAAACTTCACATATCATATTCATTACATGTCATCAATTATAATAATAACACTCTTGCACAAGCAAGAGGGGAACCTCATTGCTGTGGAGGCTGCTGGTGTGTTCTTGTACTGTGCTTTCTAAAGGTGCTTGTTACAGCTGCATCAGACAGATGCACGGGTATGGTAAGGATATTTTCCACTCCTACTAACAACAATTTGAAACTTTGCTTTGTTAAAATATTTGGTGAGATGACACAGAATTGGGTATTCTGATTAAAAACTGGAAAAAATCCCACTGTCTTGTCATCCACACAACCATTAAGTATTTATTAGCTAATAAAGTATTCAGGCAGGCACCTGTATGACAGCCTTTCATAGAGTCACAGAATGTTAGGGGTTGGAAGGAACCTCTGGAGATCATTGAGTCCAAATGCCCTGCAAGAGCAGGTTTCCCTAGATCAGGTGACACAGGGCTGCATTCAGGTGGGTTTTTAAAGTCTCCAGAGCAGGAGACTCCAGAGCCTCTGTGGACCCTATTCCAGTGCTCTGTCACCCTCACAGTAAAGACATTTCTCTTCATGTTGAGGTGGAAGCTTCTATGTTCAGGTCTATACCTGTTATTACTTGTCCTATTACTGTGCCCCACAGAAAAGAGACTGCCCCCTTCCAGTTGACACCCACTCCTCAGATATAGAGTTAATTAAGAACCCTTCTCTGTCTTCTCAAGACTATACTGCCTCAGTTCTCTCAGTCTTTCTTCATAAGGCAGATAGTCAAGTCCCTTAATCATTCGCATAGCTGTTCATTGGACTCTCTCCAGTAGATCTCTGTCTCTCTTGAGCTGGAGAGACCAAAACTGGACAGAGTACTCCAGGTGTGGTGTCACCAGGGAGGCGTAGAAGGTGAAGAGGACCTCCCTAGACCTGCTTGACACAGTTTTCTTAATGGACCCCAGGATACCATTGGTTCTCTTGGCCACAAGGTCACATTGCNCTCTGTCTTCTCAAGACTATACTGCCTCAGTTCTCTCAGTCTTTCTTCATAAGGCAGATAGTCAAGTCCCTTAATCATTCGCATAGCTGTTCATTGGACTCTCTCCAGTAGATCTCTGTCTCTCTTGAGCTGGAGAGACCAAAACTGGACAGAGTACTCCAGGTGTGGTGTCACCAGGGAGGCGTAGAAGGTGAAGAGGACCTCCCTAGACCTGCTTGACACAGTTTTCTTAATGGACCCCAGGATACCATTGGTTCTCTTGGCCACAAGGTCACATTGCTGTGGAGAACTTGCTATCCACTAAGATTCCAAGGTCTTTCTCCGTAGAGCTGCTTTCCAGCAGGACAGTCCCTAAACTGCACTGGTGCCAGGTATTGCTCCTTCCCTGCCTCTACACTTGTCCATATTAAACTTTAGGGGGTACCATTTGCCCAGCTCTCCAGCTTGTCCTTTCCTAAAGCTTGGCCAACAGTACTGCTGGGAGCACTGAGACTTGCAAGTCCCTGTAAGCATTGTGTTTCTTTTCATCTGCTTTTTCTACAGATTCAGAAAGCAGCTGTAGCTTTAAGTGAAAAAAGTTCTGAAGCTTTGAATGGTTCAGTATTACGGCCCTACTGATGGCATCTCTTCACACACAGAATCACACAGAANTAAACTGCACTGGTGCCAGGTATTGCTCCTTCCCTGCCTCTACACTTGTCCATATTAAACTTTAGGGGGTACCATTTGCCCAGCTCTCCAGCTTGTCCTTTCCTAAAGCTTGGCCAACAGTACTGCTGGGAGCACTGAGACTTGCAAGTCCCTGTAAGCATTGTGTTTCTTTTCATCTGCTTTTTCTACAGATTCAGAAAGCAGCTGTAGCTTTAAGTGAAAAAAGTTCTGAAGCTTTGAATGGTTCAGTATTACGGCCCTACTGATGGCATCTCTTCACACACAGAATCACACAGAATATTAAGGATTGGAAGAGACCTCAGAAGATCATCCAGTCCAATCCCCCTGCTAGAGCAGGATCCCCTAGATCCAGGCACACAGGAACAATCCAGTCAGGTTTTAAATGTCTCCAGAGAAGGAAACTCCACAACTCCCCTGGGCAGCCCCTTCCAGTGCTCTGGCACCCTCACCAGGAAGAAGTTTCTTCTCATATTTATGTGGAACCTCCTCTGTTCCAGCTCACACACATCGCCACTGAGCAGAGCCTGGCTCCTTCCTCCTGACACCCGCCGTTTCCATATTTGTAAACATTAATGGGGTCACCCCTCAGTCTTCATTTTTCCAAGCTCAAGAGACCCAGCTCCCTCAGCCTTTCCTCATCAGGGAGATGCTCCACTCCATCATCTTTGTGGCTCTGCACTGGGTTTTTCCTCCCAAACTGGAGTGATATTAGTGTACCTCAAATTCAGTCTTTTCAAATTCTTGGGAATTCTTTGGATCAACCCAAATACCTTCCCAGTTTGTTTTGATGCATAAACACTGCACAGAGAAAGAAAGATTTCAAAATGTGTTTTGCTTCGATCTTTCTTGTTCTTGCTTTTACCAAGAAACCTAGGAAACTTGTCACATTTTTCTTGCTAATAATCCCACTTGGAAGTTTCCTGAGTAACATGTTAGTTCTTCTGCTCAGGCCTGAGGTAGTCTAAGCAACTGATCATAAAAGCTACTAAAAATCATTACAGGTTAATATGGCTGAGTGCTGCAGGTGCATGTGCTAAGAGTTTCGTGTTTGATTTTTATTCAATAAAAACAATTTAACATTAATGTAACTTTAACATGAAAAGGGAAAAAGTCTGATATGAAACCACTGTACAGCTATAACCGATGGCATTTTGGAACAGTATCTCAGTCAAAAAAATATGCAATTTGCAATGCCCTGCAGTCCACCATTGCTGATGTCACTTGTTCTTCAGCTAGATGCCTGGGTTTACCAAGCCCTTCATAACCATCCTCCCAAGTTAATCATTTTAACTCACCTTATCCTCTCACTGTGTAGTATGTGGAAATGGGACTGGTTAGAAATGCCTGGAGGGGCAATGCCCCTAGACAAGGGGCAATGGATTCACATGAGAGAAGAGCAGATTGAAACGGGCTGTTAGGAAGAAGTTCTTTAGCAGGAGAGGGGTTGAACACTGGTTGCTCAGGGAGGGAGTTGAGGCCCCAGCCCTGGAGATATTCAAGGGGAGGCTGGACAAGGCTCTGGGCAACCTGACCTAGTTGAGGCTGTCCATGCTCCCTGCAGGGGGGGTTGGACTGGATGACCTTTGGAGGTCCCTTCCGAGCTGGGCCAGTCTATGATTCTATGAGATAAAACTGGCATTTACAGAAATCCACCATGAATTGTTGCAAAAGAACAGACAAGTTCACTGGATGTCAGAGGGGATCTGATCACAACTCAAGCGATCAGAGGTAATATTATTGCTATTAAACCCTAGGACTGAGTAAATAAGAAGTAAAGTAGGAGAACAGAAATTCACAGTTCCTTAAACTAATAGTCCTGCTAATTTTTCCTTGCAGTTTTGACTGCAGTTATTGGTGTCATTGGTGTAATATAACTTTATCAGAAAAACATCTTGCCTGGTTCATCCTCTGTTCTGAAAGAGTAGAGTTGGGGTTTTTCTATGTTTTTTCCTTGCATTCGTAAGACATCTGAAAGCACAGGAGTCTCAGGGGACATAGCACTTGTTTTCTCTCCGGTGGCTGTCTTGGCATCATTTTGCACAGATATATTTATTTTTCTCATGCAGTATCAAAAATTTCTTTGGGAATGTGATGTCTGTAAGCTTACTTGTGTGTGCATGGGTAAAGCAAAAGCAATTCCTAACCCTGTAGGTTCATCCATAAAACCCTGTGTACATAAAACCAGGACAAATTTATGTATAGAACTTCATTACAGTGTAGTAGTGGAATGCTTTCCATTTTTACCAGTTTAATGAAGCAAGTGAATACACTTGGTCGAACTAAAATATCAAATTATTTATTCACATAGAAACCAGTAAATTTTAGGGTTTGTGGCACAAAACTTCTTGATAAAAAAAGAAACCAAGCTATGCCATATAGCTTCTTCTGCTCTCAATAAAACACTATCATTGCAGTGAAACGTTAAGATTACAATAAAAAGGTGACATTCCAGGGTACAGGGGTGGGAGCACAACATGATCAATGTAATGAGAAAATCCTTGTCAGAAGTTGTTGAACAAGGAGATATAAATAGCTAACACCCATATTCTCCAACTAGTAGTCAAGAATATTTGAATAGATCTTGGCATAAAAGGCACAAAACACAAAGCAGAGCATGCCTGTGTCATCTGTCACACTGAAGTTTTGACATGTGTGCAATACGGAAAGAGATCAGCATTTTCCAGGCTCTTCCAGTATCACAAATGCTTAGGGAAATTACCTTCCTACTAATGCCAGTCTCACTCCCAGTACAGATGGCAGTGACTGCAAGAGGTGTAATCAGCTGAGAATACACCGGTACCCTCCCAGCAAATCCTAGCTCTTATACTGAAGGAGCTCTCATTTTATTAGGAGGAAATAACTGTCCTGCAGCCTGTTGACAGTTCCACCAGTGGCAGCTAGCACTTGTGGGAATCAGTGAGACTGGTGAGAACATTAACAATGCTGGAAAACCCTCATAAACACAGGTTTACCACTGAGATTTGTGATGCCAGTTCCCTCCCAGCTTCAAATTAGCTTTTAAAAAAAAAAAGAGTTGGAGTCCTTGAGAGAAAGGACTGTTGAGAAGGCTGCCTGTGGCACACAGAAATGGCTTTTCTGCTTTTAAGGTTCTTCAGAAACACAGATTGAGCATCCCTGGTGTTTCCCTCAGTAACAAGCCTCAGACAAGCTGTTTATTGGCAGCCTGGTTGCTAGATTTCTATAACAAGCCTGTCTTCATCGTCACTGCTGGTGTCATCATACTCAATTCTGCTTTGCTTACGCATCATCTCTAATCCTCGCTTTTTGTAGGTCTTGGAAGGTATCACAGACATCTTGAACTCGGGGGACCTGAGAGCAACTGGGGGCTTTTTAAAGGTAGTAGAACCTGGTTCGTGTGGCCTTCTGTAGCAACTGGGCTGTGGGTGGGCTCCATTCTTGTCTGCTATTCTGTGAAGGTCAATGACATTCTGAGAAAAGTTTGCCCGCTCCGTGGGCTCTGTGCTGGGTAATTTAGCCCTCAAGAGTAATGCGGGAAGAGACTCTGCTTTTGATCCGAATAAACGTGAACATCCAGGCTGAGAGCTAAGGCTTGAGTTTTCCTTTGCTGATGAATCTGTGTTTTCTTCAGCTGGAGGTCTCTCCCTTCCTGAGACCTGGGTCACTGGGGCTGATGTACCTGAACTTTGACTCCCTGACTCTACACTGGGGACATTTTCTTGGCTGGCTTCTAGGTGTAAGGAGAGATGATCAGTAGACTCTGAGCTGTCCAGCTGGTCACCTGTGTCTGTATTTGTAATATCAGAGGGGCTGGACCAAAATGAAGATGGCACTGAGTCCCTCTGGCTGTTTGGCTGGGACTGTCCTGCAGCTGATGGCTGAAGCACACGCGATTGTGTCACTAAACAGCAGGTTTCCACAGCACTGCTGGCTTGCTGCATGGCTGTGTGAACTGTGGATGAAGAGGGATGAGCTGCCGTAGGTGTTTCCAGAGGATCTGTAATGTTCTGGAAAGAGGACTTTGTTCTTGTGTGTTCCCTGATTTGCCCAGAAATGTCCTGTAGAAATTGGGGGGGGGGGAAATGTACATTTACAATTTGCAATCCAGAACAACCCCATCCTTCACAGAAGTGCAACAATAACTAAGTTGGCTGTATCGGTAGAAAACAGTTATCTGTGCTATACCTCACATCATCAACTCACATCAAGCATAATGTCATCCTGTATTTATAGAGCTGTGATCATATTTGCACTCTTTTTTTTTTTGCATGACTGCAGCCCAAATTACTCATCCCTCGTTTGATGAGAAAACTTCTGTTTCTCCCGCTGTGTGTGGGAGGTGTAGTAAAGGATGTATTTTTTCCCTAAGTTTTTTTTTCTTTTCTTGGGTAGGTGACAGACCATGCTAATAATTTATGGATGATATGGGTTAGGGGCTTCAGGCTGCTTTCCTATGTACTGCCTAGAGTGAGGTTCTGCTCAGTAAGCTATTTGAACACATGTATTGCAAAGATGTTTGTGCAATGCAGGGGGCAAGGTTTGGGATGGATCTGTAAGAAATATTTCAGTGTATGAGGTGGTGAGGTACATACAGGAAATAAATTGGCTGCATCAAAAGAAGTGTGACCAGCAGATCAAGAGAGGAGATTCTGCCCCTCTACTCTGCTCTGATGAGACATCATCTGGAGGCCTACATCCAGCTCTGGGGCCCTCAATACAGAAAGGACATAAACCTGATGGAGCGGGTCCAGAGGAGGCCACAAAAATGGTCAGGGGGTTGAAGCCACTCTGCTAGGAGGACAGGCTGAGGGAGCTGCCATTGTTCAGCCTGAAGATGAGAAGGCTCCGGGAGGACCTGATAGTGACCTTCCAGTACCTGAAGGGGGCTATAAGAAGGCTGGAGAGGGACTATTTATGAAGGCCTGGAGTGACAGGACAAGAGACAACAGTTTTACATTACTAAAGGGCAGACTGAAATGGGCTGTTAGGAAAAATTTCTTTAGCAGAAGGGGGGTTGAACACTGGAACAGGTTGCCCAGGGAGGCTGTGGCTGCTCCATCGCTGGAAGTGTTCAAGGCCAGATTGGATGGAGCTCTGGGCAACCTGGTCTGGAGAGAGATGTCACTGCCCATGGCAGTGGGTTGGAACTGGATGATCTTTAATGCCCCTTCCAACCCAGCCCACTCTATGACTCTACAGTTCTATGAATTAAGGCACAATACCTACTTGTTTGTCCATTCTGTCTTTTTGTTTCACGCAGTTTAGATTTTCAGTATGGGAAGGTATTCCTGAGTTAGTCTTTCCTTCTTTCTTCCTTCTGCAGAGTGGTTTGTCTGAGGTGGACCCAGATATGTCTTTTTGCTGGTGTAAGTAATTTTCTATTGGAAAGAGGTTGAAGAAACTTCTGGTTTTATTCCTCCATATGCTAGAACCTACTAAATTTCAGATCATAGCACTGCACTAACACTAAACCTATGAGTTTACTCTATGCTGTTGAAGTTTATTCTAAGCCAGATACATCTCATTTACTTCTATGTGGCTGGGTTTGGGGGGGGGGGGGGGGGGTTTGGCGGCCTNNTTGGGGGGGGGGGGGGTGTTGTTGGCCTGCAACGTTACAACTAATCATATCTGTTGTGAGTGATCTCACATTATCATCCTGCTTCCACTATAGTTGTGGGTTAAGTATCATTTGCATTAATACTGCTCATTAAATGGTCATTAATACCAAGTCGACACCCTAACTCAGATTACACTGTAAACAAACTCATTTAACACTGTGAAATATTCACTTCTATTTCAGAAACTAAAAAAGATGCTTCTTAAAAAAGCTTTTCAAACTAGCTTAAAAGCTTAGACTTCTGGTGGAAGCTTATTTTGGGTTGATTCATTTTAAAATGCCCTTCTCACTGTCCCATTCATTATGTGAGTATGAAAATCACCATGCCTTCAGGTCAGAAAATGGATGAGCTGTCAGAACAGACTGAAAGGCAGAAGTGGATTGGCAGTTCCATGAGGAACAGGGGCTGATCAGAGATCCCAATAACCTTCCTGCTCTTAAAACAAGGATCAATCAATTTAAAATATTAAAATATTATTATATTTTATTATATTATTATTATATATCATTAAAAATATTCAGGGAACTTACCTTGTACCTTTGATTGAGAAGAATGGCACTTCTTATACTTAGGAAGTTTGCAGGGTTGTGATGAATAGCCCTTTTTTAAAGCATCCAGTGTTGCGTTGGGAAAGCAGCGCCGCTTGCTTAGGCGGTTCATTTTCAGTTGAGAGGATCCGTGGATGTGCCTCCCTCTGGACCTGCATTGCCAATGACATTGAAAGGAAGAACAACCATGTGCAATCTAAAAGCAGCCAGAGTAGAATAACACCTCATCATCAAGTAAATTTAACAGCCATTTAGTACTGTGAGGGTGATGTTTATGCTGACTCTCTATGCAAGAGACCCACAATGATTTTATTCGATTTTCCACCAGTAAGAGTCAGTAAATCCTTGGTCTGTTATCAGAAAAGGACTCAGGAATAACAGATCCTTTTCTGATATCTGGATTGTAAAACAACATACTTCACACAGACCTGAGTCACACAGGAATTGCCTGAGACTGTCTAGTTGTCGGCTTTTTTTACTTTTCATGTCTTATGTGCTACCTACTCATGATCACTAATGAGCAACAGAAGTATTTCAGTTATTTAGATAACTCACAATGAATAATCCAGCTCTGCTTTGTTCTCTACTTTAGCTTAGTGACTAACACCAAATAACGTTGGAAAGTCCCATTCCTGCATCAGTAGAATCCATCACAGAGTACTAAGTAACTCTGAAAGGGGATGTTTATTGGGGAGTTTGGTTTATTAGCAAAATAAATTGCATGACATGATTAACAGTCCAGCCAGTTATCTGTTAATGTGTGTCAGCTGAGCTTTCAGGACCCTGCACTTAATCGAGGCCCTGTACTTACTCTATATAACCAAATAAATTCTGAGGCCAGAAGGAGAAAACAAACCAAAACAAACCCACACAGATAAGAAACTAGAAAAAAAGTCCTAGAAGAATGTCACTAGACCAAATAACACAGACCTGGGTCTTCTATTTTTGTTTTCCTGATCCTTCAGAAGCTCAGTGCTGTTTGCCAAACAGTAATTGAGTTACTGACATGAATTTGCCCACCAGGGAGTCACTCTGTCTGATTTTGCTCATGGAATAAAAGAAGAGGGGCACATGCACACAGTGCAATTCATCAGGCACCCTGCTTCCCACATTCAGGAATTATTAGAGGCTAAATCTTCCGCTGAAAGGAACCCCTATTAAATAGGGAGAAACTGTGCCTCTGGTAGTTTTACACTCAGATTCCTCCTGCTTTTTATTTTGACCAAATAATCTTTTAACCTACAGATGAATTTGCTAGTTTGTGTTAGAACTTGATATTTATTCTCTTGCATTATCTTGTGAATACAAGTTTGGGATAGAGATCTTCTGAGGAGAAAAGGGTCTTGCACGCTGCTTTTAGCTGCTACAGGATTAAAAAATGAACTATTTTGGTTCCCTTCAAACAAAAGTAAATGCTGATGATTATGACAGACAAGAATCATCTTTCTTTGGTCTGAGTCTGCTTCGCTTAGATGTCTGTTCCTGATCGTAACCAGCACATGGGTATTTTTGATGGTTTGCCTTCGTGGAACTGCTGCAGCATGGGAATTGTTCTTTCTCAGAGATGTATTTTTCTCCCCTGATTCTGACAAGCTTGACTTGTGGAGATGATTTTTTATTTTGACACCCATTTTAACAAAATTGTGCCTTTATGTAGAGAAGCTGAAGACCATATTCCTTACCATTTGGGGGTAACTTTAATCTTCTTCTGTTTATGGTTCCTCTTGAGTTTATTTGTGGAGAGTTTTTCCTTTTTGCAAACTACTGTTTTCTTCTTTTGCTCTGAAATATTTCTGAAAGCACCACCAGGAGCTGCCAAGCTTAACTGTTGAGAATATTGGCAAAAAAAAATGAAGTACATGAAAACTGTGAATTATTTGAGCTCAAAACCTGTGCTCTTTTAAAGTAGCACTGGATAACATAGTAGTCAAATAGCACAACCCTACATTTTTTCTGTAATTTGTGTGCTAGCTTTTTCTAATCAATTTGTCCATCTGCTTTTACAAAATAAAACATCTCACTGCTTTTGTGGGTTTATATAGAGCTAATGTTCTTTTGTGTTCTTCTTCCCATCTAAAAAGTCAGCTTAGTCTTATGGAGCCTGTACAGAGCCTTACAGGGTCTGTACAGACAGACTACTCTAAAGAGACTACAACTAAGACTTTAAAAAAACAGACTACCTAGAAAGAAAAGTTCTCAAGCTTTAGACACTCTACAGGGCATTAATGCTCTTGGGTTTGTTGATATTTCAGCATATCTGAATCTGATCTAGGGCACAGGCTGTCTTTGGTTGCAAGTAACTCCAAGTATAATAAAGTTCTGACATTAGTGCTCTGCTTAAGTTCTACTCTAATTCAAATCTCCATCTAGAACGAGAACAGTGAAATATGTGTGCCGTTACAGAATGTAAAATACACTTCCAATCAAGAAATAGAAATAACATCCTTCTCACTAGACAGCATTCCAACTACAAATCTCAAGTGAGTTATTCACACAAAACAGTATTTTTCATCGAATGAATGTGTACCTTACAAAAACATGAATTGCTAATTCAGTAATCCACAAACACCTGTCCATGCCCAGATGTCTAATGCTGATAATTCCTTGGGTCAGCCAATTACACAGAATCCCAGAACCTCTTCGGTTGGAAGAGACCTTTAGCATCATCGAGTCCAACCTTTGATCAAGCCTTTTGACCTGACACCCTCTTGAGAAAGGAACTAGGACTATGAATATTACCTCCTGTGTCTGTTGTCCTTTGGAAAAGGATGAAACCAATGTTTTGAGCCCCCTGTGTGTTAATCCACATGCCACAGTCTTACTAATATTTTTCATTTTGAAATCAGAAATGTCACGTTTTGGGAGCCTGCAGTCACTGCTGGGTTCCCTGTCAGAGGTGTGCATGGAGGAGTAAGCAGAATCTGCACTCCCCTTCTGCTCTGCTGGCAGGGGAAGGCTTCTTGTTAAACAACACCAAGTTAGTCGAGGTTCAGCATTTAGTGATGGGAAGGTGTCCTTGGAGCTGGGTACTGTGAAACTTCCAGGGCAGCAGGTCGGGTTATTGTGGGGTAGCTCTGGGAAGTCTTTACAGTGAGCGGTGACAGTGTGGCAACAGAAAGTGCCTAAAGAATGGCAGAAACCAGCAGGGCTGGCTGCTGAGCTTGGAAAATGCTGTGGTAGAACGTCCTTGGGGTTTTGTGGACTTACACCTCTGTCCCATCCCGTGGATGTGGGCTCTGCAAACTTGCTGGAAGCTGACATTGTTATCGAAGAGTCACTTCCTGAGCAAAGATTATGTGAAACCTTTCTCTCTTCTTTGATGTCAGAGGAAATGAAAAACCCACTCGTATAGACAGAGGGAAAACATATTTTCTTCTTTGGAGTCTGTGTGGAGGAAGTCGTCGTGCTTATCCACTTCTCCTCCATTTGCCTTTGATAATTCAATTTATTTTTGTGCTGTTTGTTTTTCCAGGCATCTCTTGCAATACCCTGCTGCCTGAAGGTTTGCTCATCAAAGCTGTTACCTGCTGGGGCTAACGTATTTGTTTTGTTGGAACTGACAGCTGAACAAATTACTGGAGTTTCACAGTTTGCATCTACTTTACATCGTAGCTCTCCTTTGCTGGCTTTTTGTCTCACTTCAGATGTTAGAGGGGACCAAACTACATCATTAGGTTGAGAACTGAGTGACCTGCTATTGGAGGAGCAAGACGGGTTGGTCACCATGTCGACTGCAGAAGTACAAGGTGTCACCTGCAGTTCTGATTGAATCAAAAGGGACAAATCTGAGGCTCTGGTGTCTTGTGGCAGTTGAAGAAGATATTTTGGAGGAAAGGCATTTTGTTGTGGAACTGGAGGTAAATGGCCAGATTGCAGATGATGGACTGTAGAAGGCATGTTGACAGCATCATCACTGCAAAGTGATGCTTTTGCTTCTGTTTTCACAAGACATGTTTTGACATCTTTATCTGTTGTGTTGTGCAAAGCAAAGGAGTTGCAATCGCTTCCGCTTAGTTCAGGCCCTAAAAATCCCACAAATGAAGCTTTTGAGCTGCCTGCTGAATGTGAAAGAAGGTTAACATCATTGTAGTTAGGAGATTTTGTTGGAACTTTCATTGTTTTTAAAGGGTACTCCACATTCTCTCTACCTCTGGTGGATTCAGGAATTTCTATGCTTAAGTTTTGCTCCTCTGCTTTGCTGGAGAATGTCACTGATGCTGTGGAAAGACCCTGAGTGCTTGTGCAATATACTCTCTTTGCTTCATTGTTCGCACTACTGGGACTGGGGCAGGACTTTGAAAGGTTTTGTGTCTTCTCCATTTCAAATTTTACCTTTTTTCTTTCTGATGGTAGATTCTGGCATTTCCCTGTGGCTTCTCTGTGTTTGTTGCAATGGACCCATGGGGGCATCGGGCTGTGCTGGCCAGTCCCCTTATTCCTGCTCTGGTTCCCATAACTCTCTGAAGTGCTTTTACGATCTGATGTAAATGTGCTGGATTCTTTCCCAGGGCTTGGTTTTTCCCATTTGCTTGTCTGTACTGGCAAGCAGTCATCATTCCTTCTGCTAGCGGTCAGTCCACACTGAGGATTCTGAAGCCTGAGCTCACACCTGCTCAGAGCTAGAGCAGTGCCGCTGCCAGCTCTGTACTGCTCTCTGTCACAGCCACCGGGGGCTGGGGAAGTTTTGCTCATTACAGGGTGTGAACCAGTGGCTGCTGATGGCGATGTCTCCATTAGGTAAGTTACACCCTCCGCAGCTTCCTCACAGGACACATTCTCTAGACTGTGATTACCATCAGTACAGGTCTCTGATTTACCACTGTTTATTCCTGTCATCACAAGGGAGGAAGAGCTGTCACTGATGGAGCTGCTGCCATCTCTCTCCTCACTTATTTCAGTACTGCTGACTGATTCCTTTGAATCAGGAGGGGAGCTCATGGTATCTGTAATCTTATTCCCCCTTTGTTTCATTTTCTTGGCATTTTGACTGCTTTTCATTTTTTGGTAGATTTTCTTAAATGTTTCATCTCCATACATTTGCCATTTTTCTTGGGAGAACATTTTTAACTTCCTTTGATTGGATTTCTTATTTTTAGCACTGATTCCTTGTGCAGCCCCAAGCTTTTGACTCCCTTGAAACTCCTCTGATGGAGGATGGTGATCAACCACATTACTTAGTGGCAAATCATCCACTGCTGTCTGTCTGACTAGAGCTCGGGGATGGCTGTTAGGAAAATCCACTGAATTCACAGCCGGGTTGTTGCTAGGCAGCAAAGCAGCAGAGCCAGCATTTACAGACTGCTTGGTAAGAGAAAGCGGCTTTGAGCAGCCTGCTTTGTCATGTCCCATCCTTGTGCCCTCCACAAATGGCAGCGAGTTGCTCCGTGTAACCGGCACAGTATCGATCGTTGTGGAGAACTGGGTGGGAACCGAATGAAAAAACATTGGCTTGCATTTTTCCAGGGGGGCAAAGGTAGATTTTGCTGAACAAAGATTCTTTTTCCTATTTGCATCACAGGTCCTGATGTCAAAATGGAAAGAGTCCTTGTAGGTGTAAGGCATCGGCAGGTCAATGCTCCCCTGTTTAGAAAGGACGGTTTTTCTGGGCCTCACGTTGTCCAGCTGGGTATCATCCACCACACTTTTGTTATGAGAAATAAGTTTTGAAATGTGTTCTTCCAGCCTCTTTTTCTCGAGCATCGAGGCTGTAGCTTTCTCAGCTACCTCTAGCTTTGCACTGTTTCCGGAGGGGCACCTTGGGCTGCCAAAGGTGGTTTCGTTTTCCAGTTCCGTGCTGTGCTCATGGAGACTGTGCAGTGGGTTGGGTGATGCCATCTGTTGTTCTGTGCTATCAGAGCGTGACAGGTACCCTGAGTCAGTGCTCTCACACTTCTTTAGCTTGCAGTCAAATGGCTTGTAATCCCACTGTTTCTCTGAAGAGGTGGCTTGTTGCCTTTGCAACTGAATGTGTTTATGGGCAGTTGGAGTCCTTTGCTCCTGTAACTTCTTTCTCTGGCACTGACTGTTTGGCAAAGCTCCTGGAGATGATAAACTCTGAGGTTCTCTCTCAGGAGCCCCCTGATTTGCCTTGGAACTAAAGGACTGAGTTGTTGTCTCTCGAGTTTCTGAAGTGAATGATGAATTGCTTGTTGCCGGCATTGAAAGGTCTTTAAGAAGGTTTTGAGTGCCTGTTGCAGCGCTGCTCTCTGAACTCACTTGTTTGATCTGTATTCCCTTGTCTTCACAGGTGCTACCAGGCAGTTGGCTGCCTGGCTGGGGGGTAATGCTCTCTGTTGACTGCTCCTTTTGCTCCAGCATGCCACTGTTATCCGAGTCTGAAGGCAGCCTGGTATTGTTGACATGTGTCTGAGTTCTTCTGTGTTTATACAAGTTGCTTTGAGTTTTGAATGCAATACCACATGTGGTGCATGGAAAGGGCCTCTCTCCTGTATGAGAGCGAATATGTTTCTCAAGGACACTTGGCTTCAAACAATCTCGTCCACAGTGTTTGCAGATGTATTTCCCAGCTTTCTTTGATTTGCCTGGGCTCACAGCAGACTGTGGTGATGATAGAACTGGTAAGGCGCTCACTATGTTCAGTGTTAGAGTTTGCCCAAGTGGTTTCTGAAAAAGTGATGGTGGCTGATCGGTGCCTTCTGAAGGAATGAGCGGGTTCAGGATTAGGGGTAAATTACTACTGTCGAGATTCACACAGCTCCTGCCAGCCACTAGGTGACTGCTGGGCTGAAAGCACCCTGCCTGGAGGGGCTGATACAGGGGTATGGTAAGGGCCTTTAGGTACAGGGGCTGGGACAGGACTTGTTCCTGCTGATGAATCGCACTGCCTTGGTTGAAAGCAGAAGAGTCTTGTTCAGGCTGAAGAGGAGAGGTTGGAACTGATCGATCTGCTGGTGTAACTGTAAAACCATGCTGCTTCCGTGCCTCCATTTCAAAGGTTATCTGCCATATGCTGCTGTGTCTGTAAGGGAGGGGAAACACAGCAAAGAGGGATCTTCAGATGGCAAAATAAAAAAAACACTTTGAACTGCTGGACCGGGAAAGTGAGCTATTAAGAGTTTCACAAATGTTCTATGTAGGCATTGTACAGAAAATAACGGCTTCATTTTCCAAATAAATTGATTTGCCTGGCATTTCTCAGCTAGAAATAAAACTTCAGTACAGTGTCAAGAATGTAGAACACTGCACTTAAAGCCTGCAATGAGTACCCAAAGAACTGGCGATATGTCTCAGTGCCAGAGCGGCAAACAGAGGCTCTCAGCACCTCAGAAATAATATCCTTGTCATTTTTGGAACCATAGTCCCTTTGCATATTCATACCATGTTTTGTCATTTTAGAATATACACTAATAAATGTGAATATGGAAACACAGAAAAAATTAAAGGTTAGAAGGGACCTCAGAAGGTCTCTAGTCCAAACACCTGCTCAGAGCAGAGCCAGCACAGAGGTCATAGGAGGATGCTCAGGGTGTTATCCAGCCTGGTTTTGCAAACCTCTGGGGTTAAAAAGCGCTGAAGTTCTTTGGGTAGCCAGCTCCAAACACAGGACATTAAACAGAGCTGGGTATGGTCTGCATTTACCCAGATTCATTGGCTAAAGACATTGCAAGACGTGATGCAAAACAAAAACATGGGAACACAGTGGATCTGATGGATGGAAAAAGATATCCATGATGAACAAAGATACTAATCTCTTCTATAGGAAGACACAGGCATGGTCTAGGGGTTAGGGAGATGCTGAGATGAAGGTTGGACTTGATACTGGAGGTCCTTTCCAGCCATAATGATTCTATGATTCTATGATGTTCTGTTTTCCAAGTGAGGTTGACACGGTATGTACAAAGCAGAAAACATGGCAACATAGGATAATGGCATCATTTAGAGCTGTCTTCTGTGTAGCCCACGTTCGTTTTGTCTAATTAAAGGCCATGTTGCAGCAATGTACCTTAATGTTATTGTTTAGGTTTAGGTTATTTTAATGCCAGATGGAACCATTTTTGTGGATGGAGTTTTTTGTGAAAAGTGACCCCAAGCTTACAAAACCTGCCCAGATGCAGTCAGGGTTGGTGCTGCTCCAGACTACTTCTTATTCAATAAAATTTGTTTTGTAGGAAACTATTAAAATAAGCTTGTTGGAAAATGTTTTTTGAAGAGCTGATGGGGCACCAGTAAATACTCTTGTAATCATAGTTCGGGTGAAAATTAGAAGGTGACCTATGAATGTTTAATCAAATTCTTACTCAGCTCTGCTCCCAGCTTTGTATCCATTGGCTGTGTGAATAATGGGCTGTTCTTGTGTAAACAATCATAAACCCCCATTTGAAACAACATAATCACTGGCTAAATGTGAAATCTGCTATGTGTCGCCTTAGGCCTAATCTGTGTGTTTCTGTGCCTTCCTTGGATCATTTGAACAGGTGGTTATTACCAGGAAACAGCAAGAAATGCTAACCCAAAACATTGTTGGTGTTTGGAGTATGACACACACACTGTGTTGCTGTTATTCAAGGACTGGGGCCAGTTCTTATCCACTCACTTCAAGAAAGTGGGGCTGGAGCGGGTCCAGAGGAGCAATGGGGCTGGGGAAGGGACTGGAAGAAAAGTCTGATGTGGAGAGGCTGAGGGAGCTGGGGGTGTTTAGCCTGAGAAGAGGAGACTCAGGAGAGACCTTCTCCCTCTCTGAAACTCCCTCAAGGGAGGCTGTAGTCAGATGGGGATCAGGCTCTTCTTCCAGGCAACCAGCACCAGGATGAGAAGGAAGGGCCTGAAGCTGCCAAGGGAGGGTTAGGTTGGATGTTTGGAAGCCCTTCCTCATGGAAAGGGGGATCAGACCCTGGAATGAACCGCCCAGGGCAGTGATGGAGTCCCCATCCCTGGAGCTGTTTAAGGACAGCCTGGCTGTGGTCCTTAGTGCCCTAGTCTAGCTGCTATGGTGATGTTACATCCTGGGCTGGGCTGGATGAGCTCAGAGGGCTTTTCCAGTCTCAATAGTTCTGTGATTCTGTGAAGGAAAATCTCTGTTGCATGTAATTACTGTGAATTTTCTAAACCATTCACATAGAGGAGAAATGGCAGACAATAGAATTTGTTTTGAGAAAACTGTAGCCATTACAACTCTGTCTGTATACATTGGGTTCTGCCCAATTCGTGGTCCGCAATTCAGGGGAGCTGGACTCTATCTTTAGTGGTCCCTTCCAACCCTTGGCATTTTGTGATTCTGTGAGAATTCCTAGGTCACTATTAGAGCAGTTAATGCAGCTGGTAGGTGAAGTTGGATGGCGATCCAAGAGAAGTTCACAATAGAAAGTCATAGTGGATCACATGAAAAAAAAAGAGAAGATAACTTTCTATTAATTATCAAATGGAACAGCTGAAGGACTATGAATTCTGTGCTCAGGAATGTCATTAGCATCTTAATGAACAGACTAGGAGTGCAGGTACTTTTCATGTAAAATGTGTGCACTGTTGGAAATGAAAGATAAAGAAACCTGCTTGGAGATCAGTCTTCTGCAAAAGAAAAGGTTTCAAATATTAGGATATTGCCTTTAATCTGATTAATTACTTCATCCCTCAAAATGTAAATGTAAATACTTGTTTCCTTGAGCAACAGAAAATTAATATGCCAAGAACCCAGTAGCTGTTAATCTGTGCTCCTCAATCTGCACCACTGCTGCACTCCTGCTGCTGTCTGGCAACATGCTTTCACAGCCAAGGCTTCTCCCAGTTTCTCTCTGATCTGATGTGCTGCTTGCAAAAACTGAAAAAGTGGAGGAAAAACCCCAGCAATGCAGTCCCTGGATTGTGTTCTCTCACTTTCCTCCTGGTCATGAGTGGATCTATTCTCTTGTCTGCATGCACTGTATGCATCAACTAAACTGCTCATGAGGTACCAACTGCAGTGGGCTCAGCATTTATGGGACAGTTTCCGATAGGATTCTTTGTCTTCACCCAGAGATCTTAGTGTCATAAAAGTCCCTGAAAACAACCTGTAAAATGAATTGGTCTGCACACAGCAATGTGTTAGGCTTTTTGTTCCTTTCTCCTGAATTTTATATATCAAATTAGGATGGAGTTTTCTTGTCTGGTTCAGAGCCTTCTCCATGGAACAATCACTGCAGTGGCTTTGTAATGTAGGTATGGACTGTGTTGATGAAAGAAAGGTAAAATAATATGTTTGTTAAAGGAACTTAGCTATTATCCATACTCTGCAGTGTGGTGAACACTATGGGAGAGAAGTGGATTTCTCTATCTGCCAGGTGAAGTTATATTTCTAGTTCATTTAAGATATTCTTAAGCCACACAGTCACCTTTATTTGTAGCAGTGTAAACACACTCAATAAAGCAGCAGCATGTAATAGGACATGAGCCAATGGTACCCACAAACTCAGAATGCAGGAGCTTTTCCAAAGATATGAAAATAAACAAGTGTTGAGGGTAAAATATTCTGCAAAGACATGGTTCAAAGGAAAACAGAGAAGTCTGAACAACACATATCTAGATCATCTAACAAGTACCACATCAAAACAAGCGATAGTGTCTGTACTCCCCTCCGTCCCCTGGAGAGAAGGGTGAAAATGCAGAATTCACATTTCCAGCCCAATATCCAACTCCAGTGTCACAAGCTGTGTGCTCTCTTTGAATACCCTCCTGCACATGGATAGCCAATGGGCCCTTCGAGGACAGACTATGAGTTAGTAGGACTTGTCATGGACAGATGTTTTTAATATGAATCCTGTAGCTCCAAAGCACCAGATTTTCAGTGTAATTTTGCTTATTCTGTTAAGTTTCTGGGGACCAAAATACAGTGGAATTCTGAGAATCATTCCAGTGCTCTGGAATGTTCTACAAAGAAAATACTTAACACACATAAATGCATCATTGCTGCCCATCACTGTTAATCAAATCATTAACTAGTTGTGTAACCACTTATTTCCTGCATTACCTATCATTTTTGACACATCATCGTGGGGAGCACCATGGCCTTTAAGCAGATGCAGTGTTCAGTCCCCTGGCTTGGTCTACAGACACCAACCCAGATTTTCAACACTCTGAACTCAGGAAATAACCTGTATTACACCAAGCATCTTAGCCTTTTTAAAAAGCTTTTGGTGATCCCTTCCTTAAGCATAACACCAGAGAACCTACAGAAGAGGAATCCTCTTTAGTCTGTAACATTTAGTTCACATACCTTTCATTGAGCCAGGCATAGCAGCAGCAGCAGTCTCGTTTCTGTCAATACTTGATGCAAGCAGAGAGAAACGAGGACAAACCCTTGAAACAGATCAGAAGTAGGAAGTTGGTTTTTTCTTTTGTTGTTTTTTTTACATTGGTGTCACAGTAACAACCTTCAGAAAACAGGAAGAGCTGAAACAGAAGAAAATGAAGCGGTGTTTCAATTTCCTTGTGTTCTTTGTCATTAGTTGTGTAGAAACCTGTAAACAGAGTCCTCAGACTAGGTATTTTGGTCGCTGCACTCGTATCATTCAGCCCAGGGCACTGACTGGTTTTATACCCCTAACAGAAATTTGCTTATAACTTTACATTACAGAGCTCTCTTAAAAATGTGTTGGGGAAAAACAATGGTGGCAAGACACTATATAGGGAAAACTAAACTTACCCAGTGTGAGTATTATCCACCAGCTTACTCTAATGGTGCCCTGAGCTGGTGAGGGGGGGGAAGGCAGAAACCAGGTGGGAAATACCTTGAGAGTACTCAAAGCATTTAGGTCAGGCTCAGCAAACCTCCCCAAAATCTGTGGAAAGCTGTAGGGAGGACAGGATAACAGACAGTGGGTTGTCCAGTATCTTGTATTTTAAGAGTTTGGTTTTCATCTGTGGGTTGATTTTATAAGGAGCTCTCAGATAAAGCAGTGAGCAGAGCCCAGGTGTCCTGTACGGGATCAGCTCTTCTACCTGCTAACACCAGTGGAAAATATTGGCTGGAAAAGCTTCTTACACCACTGCTTTTAGATTAAGTAAACCCCAAACCTGCATTCTCTACAATGTTCCCTATAACATTCCCTATAGTGTTACAAAATCAGCACCTCTGGCCTGTAGAAACTCTTTAGGATACTGTATTTTGAATGATGTCACTTTTAATCTTCCTACTACAAGATTCTGCCCCGTTCAGATAGCTGCACAGATTGGATGGTGGTAAGACGGGTTGTCCAGTATCTTGTATTTAGTGGAAGATCTTTGTTCAGTAGTAGAACAATGCTGGAGGTGTCAGGATTTTCATTCTATTGATTGGGGAGAGATTTCCCTGTTGTTTCTGTCCATTTCAACTGTTTTCAGGACCCTGTTTTAGTAGATTTCTGGTTTTTGAGGTGGAGAAATATTCGTCTTATTCTCCCTGTCTTTCTTGTCAGTCTTTTAGTTATTCAGGGGACAGAAAAGCTCTTCACAGGGCCTAGTATTGTTGCTTTAGGTCCTTCTCGTTCCTGTTATAAGCCTGAAATGCTTCCAGTAACTGGTAATAGCACTGCAAATGCTTAAAAGCAGTGAATCTAGAAAACTACTTGACATTGTGAACTGCTTTAGAGTGACTCATGCCTCTGCTCTACAGACTCATGCTGTCCATATGGATAAAACTACATGCAGCAACTGCTTCCAGCTCTCCTGGGATATACTTTCCTAAAGAAGTAGTTTCTCACATATAAGTGAGATCTTCTGGAGGATTATTGCATGCTACAGTCAACAAACTAACAGAGGAAAAAAGATGCACATCTTAGAATAGAATACTGGCAGGGATCAAATCCAGTAAACAGATGATTATGGGCATTTTACATAACCAGACAAAATTAGTCTCTCCTCAGTTTTGTCACATAGCTGGAGTCTATTAGATTGTATTCCATTCTGAGACTGACTGTTGTTGTTATTTTAAGGTGAATAGGTGAATTTTCTTTAAGGAGACATTT
Source organism: Upupa epops (assembly GCA_013397515.1). Classification (NCBI taxonomy): domain Eukaryota; kingdom Metazoa; phylum Chordata; class Aves; order Bucerotiformes; family Upupidae; genus Upupa; species Upupa epops. The sequence goes on from VZRI01012377.1 coordinate 554,268, forward strand.
TGTGAAACATTACTGGTAACTCCAGCAGTCTACTGGAACCAGCAACCACTCTAAAACACATATAGGGCTCTACAATCAATCATTTAGAACAGTCAGTAACTGCCCAATTCTATATACTAAACCTGCCAACCACTCAAGAGGCTTAAAGAAGCAATAATTGAACAAAGCACATCACAACTAAAGCAAGTGACTGTATGGCTGTTTGCCACTGTCATGACAGCTTCAGGGCTTAGCAGAATCTTTTGCAGCTTGGCCTAAAATCTCTGAATCTTGAATAAGTGACTCTGTACTCAGACTGAGTCCACAGCATCCCATGGTTCTTCCCATCTGTCTGGAAGGACACATTGCAATAATGGCTGGAAGTAATTTGAACTGCACACTTAATCCGGAGGACCAACATTACACTGTATTAATTCTATTTGCATTTAAGGGGGTTTTATTCTCTTTCTAACCTTATTTTTGGGTGTCATTTCTTAAGGTGGAACCTCTATGCAAGATTACTTGTATTCACTTAAGTTCATAATATTATCCTGCTCAGGGAAGCTAAATTAACTTCAGTTGGCTTAATATACAGCATGTTATCTCTTTCAGCTTTGCCTAAAGCCAACTGCCAGGTACTGCATGAGGGAAGAATGTGGTGCTATAGTGCACTTCACTCTCAAGTCATGTCTTAGCCAGGGTTTGAGAAGATAAACCTGCATACTATTGACAGCATTTCTAGATTGCAAGAATTCATGGAAAGGGTTCCTTCCTGGGTGTCTAAAGCACCACATCCTTCAAAGATACCCACTAGGCTTTAGCCAAAGAAGCTTATACTAATAAAGAAAATTACTTCAAAGGTCAAATCCACTACCTGCTGTAAAGTACTTTACAAACTTCAACAAGAAGAAATTATCGTATAGGACTGTTAAAGATTAATTTTTCTTGTGAGGACAACAATGCTGAGAGCAGCACACAACACCCCACTGCCAGCAGAAAGTACAAATGCTGGAATTAACATTCCCCGTTGCTATTCTCTCACCAAACAAGCCTGCCTTGATTGACTAGACAAAACTTCTATTTAAGCATTAGTACAATAAAGTAACAGTGAACAATAGGCTCTGCAATAAATTCTGCTCAGGTACTTTAGGCACTTCTTGTTTCATGGGGAGGAAAAAAGTTGATGAGTTACTCTAATTCTGTCACTTTTTAGTCCTCAATTCAAACTAGCAAAATGGAATTGAATTTCCAGATTAGCTCAGACATGACTGTTAATTTTGACTGTTACACTTGAAAAAGTATTTCCGTCTTTGCTCTTCTCTCTGTTTGACTTTGTAGCTGGAAAGGACTCATAACAGAAGTACTAACCACCTTTTCACTTGGTCTTAAGAGATGTATCTGATCTTAGAGGACAACAGCTTCCACCAGTAGCATGCAGACTGTTTATAACCTTCATTAATAAAGTTGAGAGCCTCAATCCCCTGCAGATTTCACATGAAAATGTCTAATTCCTTCATCTTCTGAAACCCTCATAATCTTTCCATGATAACATTTCTCACTTAAATAGTCACTGGGAAATCTTACTGCTTGTTAAAAAGTCGTCTCTGCTCCTCAAGTTTTGACAGCTTCATGTAGCAGAAAAGTACAAAGCAACTAGAAAACATGCTGGTCAGACCTTGGAATTCTTGTAGCAGATCCTAAGGACAAATATTTTTTACCCCATACTTGTAATAGTGGTAATATCTGTGAATTATCTTTCTCATAAACACTGTACCAGACTATAGTATTTTAAACCCTTTAAGATGAATGTGATCTGTAACACCTCTCCTTCACTCTAGAATAGCACCAGTGGCTATGATCAGTTTGCTGTCTTTTTTAATTCTCCTCTTTTTGAATATTCATACATTAAAACGTTCAAAAGGCTTAAACCACTAAGAATGCTATTAGCTAAAATGCATTTTAGTGTGCAAGCAAAAATTGTAGTGGCCTTTTTGATGCAATTTGTATCAGAGAGTATTTCCTATTCTACTTCTTATGCTGCTACTTTTCTCAGCTACAGTTGCGAGGAATGCTTTCTGGTTTATTATATGTCTTTACTTTCAATGTCCACTGCTCCTTTCTAAACAGAACATACCTAACACAGCTATTGGTTTTGTAGCCGTGATAGTGGTTTCACAAAGAAAAAGAAATCGCCTTACTAGTGCTTCAAACAACCTAAAAACCTCAAAGGATTTCCTTTCTTTTGTCCTTTCATCAAATTTGCTCCCAAGCATTTCCCTTGTTAGGAAAGAGTTAACAACCTCCAGCCAGCAGCCTGTAATCAACAGGTTGTTCTAACAGAAAAATAATAACCCTAATCCATCGTTCAAAGTTTAGGAGGTTGGACTAAATGGTGAAAAAACACTGATTAAAACCCTCTTAAAAACAGAAGTGAGGTCAGAACTCAGATGCTTTGTGTTTTAGGAGAAATATCTTTCTCATTGCTAAGTGAAAGAAGCATCACATTGAAAAATAAAAGCTTAACTTGAAAATTTCTGTCGTACCATCAGAAATTGAGACAAATCTCTGTATAAAAGGAGAACAAAACACTTGCTAACCTTTAGGTGGCCAATTCACAGGCAGGTGGAGAGGTTCGGGTCCCTGGAATAGCGTTGAAACAAAAGCAGCATCTTGTTTCCTTTTTTCAGTGTCTTTCTCTTCTCTTTTTTGTTTTTTTTTATTCCTAGGCATTGGAAAAGGGAAGGGGGGAGGGGGGGGCTGCGAAGAGAGGAGGGGGTGAAGTCAGCCCACGCTTGGTGTAGGAAGAGTTTTAATGGCCGGTGCTGGTAACACGGTTTGCCTGCTACAGTGTCTGCACTACTGCAGCTCCGTGTGTGGGCGTAAAGAAATGACACGACTGGGTTTCAAACCATCACACTGAAGATTTGCAAACAGTTAAAAAAAACCCAACACACACAGCCTCATCAGGAACAAATGAAAAACTATTACTTTTCTCTTTTTTTAATCTTTTTTAAGGTGTTCTTTTGGGGGTTTTTTTGCTGGTTTGGGTGTTTTTAACTGAACAGATGTAATTCAGTCAAGTGTCTTCCTCAGCCCCTACATTAAAAAGAGGTAAATTCAGTATTTAGAGAGGTGCTTTTTCAAATTTTACACAGTGTGAACATTTTGTTGGGATTTTGGCTGCTATTTTTGAATTTACCTGCAAGAGCTTCCATTCCAAAAGACATCCAGATTTCCATAATAAAAATATATATGGAGGACACCTGTATTTTTGCCTCTGAATGTGTTAAATAGGTTCCCGAATCTTCCTAGCACCAAGGAGCATGGTGCAACAGGCAGAGCAGCCACTCCAGAACCAGCCAGGTGTACTGTTCCCTTGGATATTCCACAAATACATCCTGGCAGCCCATTTTTGTTCAGTACTCCAGCAATGCTTCAGGCTTACTGATCCCAGCTGGGCAGAAAACAGGCTGGAATGTTTGTTTTAACTACTGAATCTAAAGGAGACCGAGAGAAATGAAACAAAGGGGCTGTTGTCTATATCATGAGGAGAGACAGGAAACCCCTGTATAAGGTAAATTATCATTTCTAGCACAAGAGAGGGTGAATAGTTAGAGATGTCCCTGCTTGTTGTAGGAGAGATAGACTAGATGGCCTTTGGAGGTCCTTTCCGACCCTACACATTCTGTGATTGTTGATTTGACAAGTATCTGTGGTTATGAATACTCATTTGCTGGGAGGGACAGGTGGGAGTTTTGTGTCAGATAAGTGAGAGCACTTCTTACACGTGTTTTTTAACTGCAAAGACTTTTAGAAAGAAGCTTAAAAACTTCTGCAGGCACTACTGAGACAGGAGAATAGTGAAGAGGTGTCTGGGTACAATCAGCGTGGCTTCACGAAGGGCAAATCCTGCCTGACAAACCTGGTGGCCTTCTATGAACAGGTCACAACATTAATAGACAAGGAGCGAGCACTGAGGTCATTTACCTGGACCTGAGCAAAGCCTTTGACACTGTCCCGCACCACATTCTGGTCTCCAAGCTGGTGGAACATGGGTTTGAGGGGTGGACAACTGGATGGGTAAAGACCTGGTTTGATAGCCGCACTCAAAGAGTGGCTGTCAGTGGGTCTGTGTCCAAGTGGAGGCCAGTGACAAGCGGAGTCCCTCAGGGATCAGTCCTGGGACCAGTCTCATTCAACATCTATCTTTGTGGTGACATGGACAGAGGCATTGAGTGCACCCTCAACAAGTCTGCTGACGACACCAAGCTGTGTGGTGCAGCAGACACGCCAGAGGGGAGGGATGCCATTCAGAGGGACCTGGACAGGCTGGGGAGGCGGGCACAAGCCAACCTCATGGGGTTGAACAAGACCAAGTGTAAGGTCCTGCATCTGGTCTTAAGAGATGGCAATACCAAGCACAAATACAGGCTGGGCAGTGACTGGCTGGAGAGTAGCCCTGGGGAGAGGGACCTGGGGGTGCTTGTGGATGAAAAGCTCAGCATGAGCCAGCAGTGTGCACTTGCGGCCCGGAAGGCAAACTGGATCCTGGGCTGCATCAGGAGAAGTGTAGCCAGCAAGTCAAGGGAGGTGATTCTCCCCCTCTACTCTGCTCTGGTGAGACCCCACCTGGAGTACTGTGTCCAGTTCTGGAGCCCTTATTATGAGAAGGATGTGGATGTGCTGGAGCGTGTCCAGAGAAGGGTCACGGGGATGATCAGAGGGCTGGAGCACCTCTCCTATGAGGTCAGACTGAGAGAGTTGGGGCTGTTCAGTCTGGAGAAGAGGAGGCTCCAAGGTGACCTTATTGTGGTCTGCAGTATCTGAAGGGGGCTACAAAAAAGCTGGGGAGGGGCTTCTTAGGATCTCAGGTAGCAACAGCACTAGGGGGAATGGAGCAAAGCTAGAGATGGGTAGATTGAGACGATGTGAGGAGGAAGTTCTTCACCACGAGAGTGGTGAGAGCCTGGAATGGGTTGCCCAGGGTGGTGGTTGGGGCCCCATCCCTGGAGAGGTTTAAGACTGAGTTGGATGAGGCTCTGGCCAGCCTGATCTAGGGTGGGGTGTCCCTGCCCATGGCAGGGGGGTTGGAACTGGATGATCCTGTTGTCCCTTGCAATGCTGACTGATTCTATAACTTCTTCCTACTGGAGGGGACTTCCAGAGGGGTTTGTGGAGCCTCCTTTTTCTGGGGACATTTTAAACCCATCTGGACCCGGTCCAGGTGATACTGCTGTGGCAGGGGGATTGGGCTAGGTATCTTTCAAGGTATCTTCCAATCCCTGATAATTCTATGATTCTATGTTCTTAATCCCAGCTCCTGGCTGCAGGGTGAGGCAAATGAAGTGAAATTAGCAAGACTGGATTTGATTTCAGATTATGAATCTCAGACTTTTACAAGGAATCTGGTAGAGGTAGTTAAACACTGAATCACAGTACAGTGCATGAAAAATTGTCTCTACCTGGTTAAAGTGTCCACTAATACAGGCTGAAGTACAGGCTGACTTGGCATTAAGTGTGGTCTGACCGTTACCCACCGTGGGAGCTGAATTCAGCTAGAAAAAACGTCTCTGGCCTCAGCTGATACAGACAAGTGTATGTCTGGAGGAAACACAAATGTGGCTCCCAGCAGGGTTCCCTTCGTGCAGCCTGAGTGCAATTGCTTGCATAATGGAGATTGCAAACTACAATTGCTTAAATCAACTCAGTAACCGTGGTAATTTTCCTTCATTGTAAATGTTTTGTGTGCATCAAAGTAAAAAAGGCAGATTTTGACCTTTTCTATGGCTTGGTCTTTCCTAAACTTTAATCTCTCTGTACTGCCAGCTCAGGGAAGACCCTTTTAGCCCTGTTAAACCCAGTGCGTTTGGCACTAGTAGTGGCATTTCATTTTTTGCTATGATTTGTGTTTTTGAAGAATACTAATTACCATTTTTCTATACTGTTTGAAAAGTCTAGTATCAAAATGCATATCCTGAGGCAGTAACTCCGAAAGGTATGAGTTGCTCATTTTTTTCTCATGGACAACTGTGTAGTAACTCCGTAGTAGTCATATTTCCAAGTGACTGCAGCGTCCATCATTTCTGCCCTGGTATTGGCCACTTTGCAACAGATACAGTAGCATGGGTTGTGTCTGAATGCAGAGGAGTGGTATCCCCACCTATCACTCAGGTCATAGCCAGAAAAAGCCCAAGAGAAACGAACATCAAGACAAAAATGTGCTTCAACAGCAAAACAAAGATAGGCAGTTTAATTGGAGTCAAATGTAGGTCTACTTGCCAAAGGAAAGCCAGTTCAAGGGAAAAAACTTAAACATGAGGAAAAAGTAATGGATCCCATAGGGAAAAGATTCAAGGGCTGCTGAGAAAATGTGCAAAGGGAGTCCCAGAAATGAAAAGGTTCAGCTGGCTGAACACATGTTTCACTAAGAGTTTAATTCCTTCTTTCAAGTGCTTGGGTTGTTTTCACACTCCAGCAGCAGGGCTGTACAGACAGACAGTCACACAGAGAAGCTAAGAAGAGAAACGCTAGCCTCGACCCATCTTCCATTAAAGTCCCACAGACTTTTTTGCCAAATTTAGATTTACTGTGTGTTAGGGAAGGCTCTAAATGCTGAATCATCATCCAGGGTTGATTTGGAGTTGCGTTTGTTTTGGCTTTTTTAGTATTTGTTCAAAGTAAGCAGGTCTGCTGGAGAACTGGTTTAGAGATTAATTCACAGTGATAGTCTGCAGCTCAAGAAAAATCTTAAGAAATCTAAGAGAAGACGCAGATGTGTGAGTCAAGCTTTTCTTCCAAAGTACCAGGTGACAGGGTGCTAATGAAGAGAGCTCCGATTCCTCCTCCTTGCTCAAGTCATTCCTTTGCTCACAATTATCAGGTTAAAAAGTGGAGGACATTTATGCTGCCTCTTCTACAAACTAGATGTTTTGCAGGAGGAATATTAAGAGTCTTTCCAGGTCTTTTAGATTGCTGGAGTAATGAGCTGTAGTGTTCTCAGACATAAATGTGAGTAATTACAGTTAGGATGCACTTGAAAGCAAGGTGGCTTCGAGAGGAACAGGAGTCAGCAAGGTCAGCTGTTCTTTATACAGGCACAGGCTGGAGTACACCCAGTCATGTTTCCATCTGTTTCTTATTTGTCACAGGAAAGCAGGTAACTTCAGAACTTCTGACAGTGTTCAGAAAGAGCCCTGAAGCCACCAGCCACCCTAACTGCAATGTACTTTACAGAAAATGAGACTAGAATTTGACAGGGTCATGGATCATTTGAACCAACTTTCAGATCAATGTCAAAACCAATAAAAGGAAACATCTCTAACTAGAACTGGAGAACAAAACATTCCCATCACTGAGACCCCAGACTGGCACCAGTCACATCAGCAGCCTCATGTTCTACACCATTCAGCCAACTCAATCGTCTTTTGGGTTTATTTTCTTCCTAAGTTTTGATGTGGTGTTTTTTCTCCACATGTTGTCAAGGAAACCCTACGTTTTTGTAGCTTAGTATCCAGCACTCTATTGCTCTAGATACAAAACAATGTGGGATTTTGAACTGATTAATTCACTTTCCCCTTTGAAGGGATGTTCTTGATACCTTAAGGCAGAATTGAAGGAAGATTTTTTTTGGACACTTGTTCCAAAAGACCTATGGAAAATTTGTCAGTTTCACCTTCTATTTATGAATTTAATCTATCCATATTGAGTTATTCTGTATGTTATCCAATGAAAAATAGCCCCATAGTCTCATTAGCGTCTTATTTACTGGTCACCATTCACAGAACCACAGACTCACAGGATGTTAGGGATTGGAAGGCACCCCGAAAGATCATCCAGTCCAATCCCCCTGCCAGAGCAGGTTCCCCTAGATCCAGTTGCACAAGAACATGTCCAGGCAGGTTTTAAATGTCTTTAGAGAAGGAGGCTTCTCTTTTATTTTATTGTCTTTGAACAGTGTTGGGTTCCTCTAACAAAAACATATGGGAATCGTGCAAGAGCTGCCAGCAAAGTTCCAAGGGATAACAATGCACACTTTCCATACCCCTTTCTGTGTCATAGTCTTACCCGATGTTTATATGGGTTTTCTCTAGGAAAAGAGGTGCTGTGTGTATGGATGTTTGCAGAATTTATGTTGCACTCCAGGGAACAGCTGCTCTTCAACACCTGGTGTGAAACAGTCATTGAAACACTCTGCTGTCTGTAGAGTACATGAGTCACATCCACACCACACAGCACCAAATCACTCTTAGGGTTGGCACCCGCTGTGTACATCTTGTGCCTGTTGTCTGAGAAGCTGTTCCAGTGTGTGATAACCAGCACTCATCTGCCTCATGCACACCACAAAAGCATCCCAGTTCTTATCACAGGCTTTAGCATGCCATTTTAATTCTTACCCTCATGGAGATGATCAGAGAAACATGGAGACTGCCTCATGCTACTGAGGAACTTCGGTGTAACGATGGGGAAGTATCATGTGGAAGGAGTGACTTGCAGCTTCCTGGCAGAGGAGGATGTGATTGCACTGGACTTGTATTTCAGTTGTATGTCATGATAAAAGGTATTTCTGTCATTCTCTCTGGGTTTTGTGCAGCTATGCTTTTCTCTGTTGTCAAGGAAACAACAGGGTTTTTTTTTCCCTTGCTCATTAGTGTCTGCATTTTTGTTTCCATGGCTACAAAGGAAACTTAGTGTTTTAAAATAGCAGTAATTGGATTACCATGACTTTTGTAACTTATTGACACCCTTAATGGTTCTGATTTTCAAAAGCAGACACCAAAAGTGTTTCAGCAGTCTTTCAGCTATTAACATTTGTTATCTCCTTGTCCTGAACGACTGCATACATGCTGAGAGAAGACTTCAGCATCCAAAGCCTCACTGAACCCACACTGAGACTCTATACACAGAGTTACTGTAACTTCATCACTGAGTTCTTGACAGGAATAGGCAATCTGTTGTTACATTTAAATGTAGATTTCTGCCCGTTGTAAGAGATTTTATCATAAAATCATTAAGGATAGAAAGGGACCTCGAAAGATCATCCAGTCCAATCCCCCTGCCACAGAAGGATCACCTAGACCAAGTTGCACAGGAACACATCCAGGCAGGTCTGGAACATCTTCAGAGAAGGAGACTCCACAACCCCCCTGGGCAGCCTCTTCCAATGCTCCATCACCCTCACTGTGAAGAAGTTCCTTCTGATATTGATATGGAATCTCCTCTGTTCCAGCTTGCTCCCATTGCCCCTTGTCCTATCACCAGATGAGACCTTGAGAAGAGCCTGGCTCCATCCTCCTGACACCCACCCCTCACATATTTATAAACATTAATGAGGTCACCCCTCAACTTCCTCTTCTCCAAGCTCAAGAGACCCAGCTCCCCCAGCCTTTCTTCATAAGGGAGCTGTACTACTTCCTCCATCATCTTCATCTTGCTCTACACTGGACACCCTCCAGCAGCTCTGTCACCCTCTTGAAATGAGGGGCCCAGAACTGGACACAATTCTCCAGATGCAGCCTCACCAGTGCAGAGTAGAAGGGGAGAAGAACCTCCCTCGATCTGCTAACCATTCCCGTTCTGATGCACTCAGATTGCTGTTGGCCCTCCTGGCCACAAGAGCACATTGCTGGCTCATAGTCATCCTGCTCTCCACTAGGACCCCCAGGTCCATTTCTCCTACACTGCTCTTCAACAGGTCAGTCCCCAACCTGTACTGGTAGCTGGGGCAGTTCTTGCCCAGATGCCAGACTCCACACTGACCCTTGTTGTACCTCATTCCATTTCTCTCTGCCCAGCTCTCCAGCCTGTCCAGGTCTCGCTGAATGGCAGCACAGTCTGCTGGGGGGTTGGCAACACCACCCAGCTTTGTGTCATCAGCAAACTGCTGACAGTGCACCCTAATCCCTCATCCAAGTCATTCATGAACAGATTGAAGAGAACTGGCCCCAATACTGATCCTTGGGGGACCCCACCAGATCCAGGCCTCCAACTGGACTCTGTCCCATTAACCACCACTCTCTGGTTTCTATCCTGCAGCCAGTTCACAATCCCCCTCACTACCCAATCATCCAGTCCACACTGCCTCTGTTTGGCCACAAGGATGCTACGTGAGACTGTGTCCAATGCCTTACTGAAGTCAAGACAGACCATATCCACAGCTCTGCCATCATCTATTCACCCAGTTACACCCTCAGGCTTCCCCTTGGTGAAGCCATGCTGACTGTCCCTCATGACCTTCTTGTCCTTGTTGTGCCTAGAGACAGCATCCAGGATAAATTGTTCCATCCCCTTTCCTGGGATGGAGGTGAGGCTGACCGGTCTATAGTTACCTGGGTCCTCCTTCTTACCTTCTTGAAGATTGAAGTGACAGAGAGAGATTTCAGAGTTTATGCAAAACTCTGAAGTTTTTGTCTGTTTTTTCTTCTGTTACAAGACATGAAAGGCTCTTTAAATAATCACAATGAAATGAGGCAGTTAACTTTTAACTGGAAGTTTCCCTGACCATGCCTGGTTTCTAAAGCACCAGGTGATAGGGTGGTAAGGAACAGAGCCCCAGCTACTCTGTACTGGGAATATCAACTTGACACAAGCTGGATTTCTGAACAGCTTTCCCAAAATGCCTTCATCCTGGCACAGAGCAAAGCTGAAATTGCTGAAAATAGTCTGCTTTCCAGATGCATTAGTTTTCATTTCTGATGAGCAACTGCAAAGAAGTGCAGAGGTTCCACTGTGAATCTGCTGGGTGTTAATCCCCACATCTAACCTGGCACTGAGCCTTGACCCCAGGAGAGGAATCTGTGAGAATATTCATACCTAAATATCTTGCCAACTCAGGATACAGGAACATGGGGAAAGTACAAGAATTGAGAGCACTGGTGTTAAGAACTGACAGGGGCAAAGTTCACATTTTCATAAGACAGAAACTGGAACTGCTAGACAGGCTGATCTGCGTGTCTGTCTGTCAGTGTCTGCGCACATTCCTGCAGTGCCATCTTCTAACACTTCTCATTTGTCACCTGTTTCTGGTGGGTTTGATGTGTCTACAAAGCACAACAAATGCACAGTCTATATCACCCTTACCCTTCCTTTCTGGTACCTCCTGTTCTCCTCTCTTCAACCTCAGCTCAGCTTGTCCCACATCCCCCAATTAGGAGCATCCCCAGCTGGGGCTCCTAGCAAAAAGCAGGATAACAGACAGGGCTGAATTTGCCACATGGCCTTCACCGTGGTGGCGTAACTGCTGTGGGCTTCCATGTTCTGTGTGCCGAGTTCCAGTCAACGCACACATACCAGTGCCACAGTCTAACTCAAAATTAGCCAACAGTTAAAAAGCTGAAAGATTAGGACAGGCAGGATGATGGGATATAACCTATATCTTTAGAAAAACAAGCTAAAGAGAGCCCCTGACCTAAAAAACATGAAAGCTAGGTGTAAGAAAAAGGTGACAAGTCGCTAGACGCAGATGAATGAGGAATTCCCTTTAGTCTAAAGCATTAGTTCCCACCTTTAGGAATGGATTTAGCACATCCCTAAGGCTAAGACTTTCTATTGCCATAGAAACAGTAGCCTGTGTCATTGTGGCCCTCACTGTGGATGTGTGCTGTTATGGAAACAGTCATCTTAACAGCTGTCCTCACGGTATATATTTCAATTATTGTTTGCACAGATCCAGCACTAAACTATCCTTTCAGGATTCATTTTAATGACAACTTAGTCTCTGAAGTATTTAGCAATTTAATAAACACTCCGAGGCTGCTCCAAATTAAAAATACAGCATTAGAACAGAATGTATATTAAAATGACAGTGCCCTGTCAATAACCACTAACCTTCCCAAATCTGTAGCACCTGCAAAGGTTTAGGGGAAAAGATAGTCTGTCCACCCCAGCAATCATTAGCAAAACTACTTCAGGGAAGCAAATGTTTAAGCTCTGTGACTGCTGCACATGGATCCTATGTGTGTGCAGGCATGGAAAGGCAAGGCAAAACACAAGGCACAATGAGAAAGCGTGGTGCCATCGACTGAACTGAAAACTGAGAATTCTTCCATTTTAATCCAAGTTCTTTTTGTATTAGAGATTCTTTTGTATTAGAAATGCCAACTAAGATACTGTGAATAGGATATGTGTGAGTTGGAAGCTCAACTCCCACTAGTTTTTTCCCTGGAAAATTGAGTCCTCAGCTGATCCTAGAGCTCTGAGAAAAATCTCCTCAACATTTTCATACTTGTAACACTAAGACAGTACTACCTGCTTTTTTCACTAGAGTTCCGTGGGCATAAGGATTTGTCTTCCTCAACAAGGCCATTGAAGAATCTAGGACACAACCATAAGTTTTTATTGAAGTTAGTGGTCATTCATTCATTGATTAACTAATCAAATCTAAGGAGCTTCCTGTCTAATTATATTATCACAGAATCACAGAATTATTGAGGCTGGAAAAGACCTCTGAGATCACCAAGTCCAGCCTATGACCTGACTCCATGACATCGATATCTTTATCTTTTATCTCTTGTTTTTTTAAATCACAATCATCTGTACCAAGGAGGTTGCACCTTACCTCTTTATTCCTACCCAAAATACTAGTTATTGGAGCTTGTGATGGGAACACTTCCTAACACTAAAAATCTGAAAAGATACCAACCTCGGACAGCACTTGAACATGCATGCAGAAAACATCCAAACCACAAGGGTCCATTGGTAAAATTCAGGTACCACCAACAAGCTTTAGGGAAGAGCGAAAGCAAAATCCTCTCAAAACTGTGTTTGAAACTCAATTCCCCTCAGCAGAGCAGTGATGCAATATTCTGTCATCATGTCAATGGAGTCACAGTTTTGTTATGACCTGCCAATTTAGCCTTAAATTTGACTCGTTAGTCACTTCTTCTTTGCTGAACCAAACTGCTGGACAACATGTTCTTGAATTCATCTTGAAAAACATTAAATATCCGTCTGTCAAATCTCCACCTCCAAAAATGTCACCATCTTTTTTTTCACAATTCAAGCCCCCCTGCTTGGGGGAGCTCACAGTCTGCGAGTGCAGTTACAGAAACGAGCAGCTGTGGGGCTGGCAGAACCGTAAGTCAATGCTAAACTAGCTGGAAACCTCAGCGAGTCAGTGGTTGGCACTCCACCATCAGGATATAGAACAGGCCAGTTAGGGTGTCAACACAACACAATTGAGGGGGGGGGGGGGGCC
>VZRI01012377.1:582772-611846 GCA_013397515.1 Upupa epops
GAGCCAGGGAACTACAGGCCAGTCAGTCTCACCTCTGTGCCCAGTAAGATAATGGAGCAGATCCTCCTGCAGACAATACTGAGACAGAAGACTAATGAAGAGGTGACTGGGTACAATCAGTGTGGCTTCATCAAGGGCAAATCCTGCCTGACATACTGGTGGCCTTCTATGAATGGGTCACAACATTCATGGATGAGGGGTGAGCGACTGATGTCATTTACCTGGACCTGATGTCATTTATTTCTTCCCAGTGAGGGTGAAGGGGCATTGGAGGGGACTGCCCAGTGGGTCTGTGGAGTCTCCTTTTTCTGGAGACATTTGAAACCTGCCAGGACTAGGTCTGGGTGTCCTGCTGTGGCAGGGGGATTGGACTAGATGATCTTTCAAGGTCTCTTCTGATCCCTGATGATTCTATGATTCTAAGTTACCAAATGTTCTTGTCTTTAAGTCTTGGTCATAAAAATGGAGAACACTAATCTCAAGGTACATCACCAGTGTAAAGAATCGCAATGTTTAGGATGGGCAGCTTGGATAAGGGCAACTTTAGGATAGGTAACTCTGCAGTTACAAGTGAACATTTTATTTTCCTGAAGACTGGCTTTATTACTTATAATTTTATTATAAGTAGTTCAGTCCTTGATAAGACTGAAATACAGAAACTTACTTGAACAATATTGCTGTTAAAATAAACTGAAGTTCATATGAGTGAGAACTGTTAGGATCTAGCTTCTAATCTGCACCATATGTTGGCATGTTTCCTTCTTAGAGACATTATTTTGCTTTGCTTCCTGTACTTAATGTATTTTTTTCTAGAGAAAAAAACTGATGAGAGGCTACGGGCAGCCTAATGGATAGAAGATGGGTATCTGTTGAACTGCTGGTGTCCCAAAACTAGGTTCTACTTTCTGAGACATCGCTTAGCCTTTGCAAAGGTCTCCAGTTGCAAAAATCACTCAGTGGGTATTAAGACTGCAATGGATTTAGATCGAACTTGCAGTCTTCCAGAATCACAGAATTATAGAGGCTGGAAAAGCCCTCTGAGCATATCCAGCCCAGCCTAGCACCTAACATCATCACATCAGTTAGACCAGGGCACTAAGGAACACCATCAGGCTGTCCTTCAACACCTCCAGACACGGGGACACCACCACTGCCCTGAGCAGTCCGTTCCAGGCTCTGATCACCATTTCCATGAGGAAGGGCTTCCTAACATCCAACCCAACCCTCCCTTGGCAGCTTCAGGCCCTGCCCTCTCATCCTGGTGCTGGCTTCTTGGGAGAAGAGCCTGACCCCCACCTGACTACAGCCTCCTTTCAGGGAATTGTAGAGAGGGAGAAGGTCCCCCCCTAAGTCTCCTCTCCTCCAGGTTATATCACTTTGTACACTACAATAGATCACTAGCCTGTTAACAATGTGGAAGAGTCAGGAAAACTAAGATAAGACAGGTCTTATCAGTAAAATTGTATTCTCTCAACAGTTCTGACTTAGTACCTCCGGTAGTTTATCATTACATAGTAGCTTCTCTGCATAGTAGTTTCTGGATTTGATGTTCAGTGCAACAAGAATGCCCAGGAATATTGACTCGGTCTGAGTCTTCCCACAGTTTGGATTTACAGCAGCACAGAAAGTTGTTAGAAAGTTCCCTCTCAACCTTCTCTGGTGAGGCCATCACTGTGCAGTACACAGCAGCTACTCACTGGTTAAGTTACAGCCATGAAATGCTGTCCCTCGGTCTCCCTGTTTGAAAAAGAATCCAATATCCACACAACTCAAAGCACTTTCAGCATTCTTGAGAATTTTAGAAGGAAGCGTTTGATACTGTGCCATGAAATGCATGTGGGTTTGTTTGTTGCTATAACTGACTTCTTACTGCTTTATTAGTCTCGTAAATCACTCCTGGCTTATTCCAAGGATGAGTAAGAGAAACAGTTCAGGACAGCTGAAACTCTTCCACGTTGGAACAGTCTAGCTGTTATAGAAGGTGTTTCTTAACATGGAAAACTGGGACAAAAAGAAGGGGAAAAAAGCTGTTTTGCAACTATTATAAAATAGCAGTTATAACTGTTATAAAATAACAGCAGTTCACTTACAAAATGAAGTTGGCTGAGGACCCATGTGCTGCCCTGGGTGGGGCACTGCTGGGGCTTAGCACTTAAGTAACAATAATACGTGTCCTGTGTGTCAGTCCAGCACTCTGATCTGCCAATCCAGCCCTCTGTCAGCCAGCCCAGCACCCCAGTCTGTCAGTCCAGCACTCCTGTCAGTCAGCCCAGCCCTTGCCCAATGCACAGTGACCACAGGGCTCCCTGTGACTGCTGCTGAGCCCAGCCCAGAGTTCATTCATCCCTGAGAACACCACAATGTGACAGCTTCAGTCCCCTGAGCTCAGAATTAGTATAAAATGTGGATTTAACTGATAAAGCCCAACAAGAGCCAACTAGGGAGTGTTTAGGAGCACCTAATTTCTTCGTTCTTTCTCTCAGGGCACCAACAGCCAGCCCACACCCAGAGCCCAGCAGTCCCTTTATTGGAGGTCTACACCAGGTTGAGAACTCAGGGGTCACTCACACAGTGACCTTCCTTTGTGAAAGCAGTAATTCATTTATACAATCCTAATTAGCATAATGAATAGTCATTATTTAGCATATTTCTACTGGTGATTACAGCTTCAGTACCTAAGCAAACTGGCTAAATAATTCCTCTCTTCAGACTGAAGTGGCAGCACTGCCTACTTTCTACTCCTCAGGCTCAGGAGGGGGGAGATTGACCCAAGTGGGAGGCTGTGTGACCTGTGGTCTTTAGTGCTACAGTGAGGGGGTATAATGAAGGTTCAACTAGGGGGCACACAGACGCTGAGGTATCTCACTATGTTCGCGGTATCTTTACTAACATCTTCCAGCCTCAATTGCCAGGGTGTCCTGGCTTGCAGGAGGCCAACCAGCCCTTGTGCTTGTCAGGGAGGCCTCAGTGTCCATCAAGTTCAGCCTGGAGAAGACAAGGTTGAGGGGAGGCCTCAATGCTCTCTGCAACTACTTGAAGGAAGGTTGGACTGAGGCAGGCGTTGGCCTCTTCTCCCTAGGGACTAGCGATAGGACCAGAGGAAACAGGGGAGGGTCAGATTGGATCTTAGGAAAAGTTTCTTCGCTGAGAGAGTGGGGAGGCCTCGGAACAGGCTGCCCAGGGAGTGGAGGCACGGCTCCCGGAAGGAGAGGCAGCCAGGGTGTTTGCGGAGATGGGGTAGTGGCTGGGGGTTGTACGGCAGATGGCTGGACTGGATGATACTGAAGCTCTTTTCCCGCCTTCACGGTTGTGTTTCAGCTGCCCAGTCCAGCTGAGCACAGAGTCAGCACAACCTGACACGTTATTTTTAGCGACAAGGATCGACCTCCAGCACCATCCCGCCCCCAGGTGACAGCAGAGCCCGCCTGCAGCCCCCTCCCGCGGCGCTGGGGAAAAGGCGCTGCGCACTGCCCCGCTGCGCCCATGCGTGCACCGACGCAGGCCGCCAGTCACGCGCACGACTGCCCGAGCACCGGAGAGGGGCGGGGCTCTGCGTGAATGACACGCGGCGCGTGCGTGACGCTGCGCGATGCCCCTTGGCGTCACGGAGGCGCCGCGCTGTGATTCGAGGACGGTGGCTCCGCGCCCTGCGGCCTCAGCGCGGCCCAGGCCCGGGTGCGCAGCCGCAGTCGCTACTGCAGGGAGCGGCAGAGAGTGGCGGGGTTGGCGCCGGCGCCGGCCTCAGCTGCTCCTCCGCCATGAAGATCTGGACCTCGGAGCACGTTTTCGAGTAAGTGCGGCCTGAGCGGAGGAGCGGGGCTGCCGCTGGGGCCGAACCTGGTCCCAAGAGCAGGGCCGGCTAGGTCATGGAGTGACCCTGTGCCGCCCTCACCGCTCAGGGAGCGGGCGGGCCGAGGCATTAGTAACTGCAGCTTCTGGTGAGGGGCGTGTGGTGCGGGGCTCGAGTTCTCCGGAAGAGACTGTGGGGAAAAGTAACCCCCAAGGAAATAGTGGATAGAGGAGAGTAACAGCATCTTCTCTAGGTGACCCCGCTGTGGCAGCGGGCTTGGACTGGGGTGATCTTCAGAAGTCCCTTTCAACCCCACCAGTCGGCAATCCTGTGAATTAATTACTCGGGTGTTACTGAAACTTAAACAAAAAATGGCGATCTTTCAGTTTTGTGTCCCTTGGAAATCGTTCTTATCATGCCATGAGCCAGAAGGTCATTGAGTTCAAGTTAAGATTCATCAGGTGTATTGAAGGCCTTTCCATGCCCAACCCTTCAAATAAGCGTTTTCCGCTAAAGAAAGATGTTTGTAGGGTTGAGAACTGTAAGTTGAACTGTTTAGAAGTATAAGTTAATTGATATGTTTTATTGAGTTTAACTAATAACAGCTTTGTTGTTGAGATTTAGTAGAAATCCTGTTAAAAGGCAGAGATGTGCAGCTTACTGCTTTGATTCTGTTTTGTCAGTCACCCCTGGGAAACGGTAACAACAGCTGCTATGCAGAAATACCCAAATCCCATGAACCCCAGTGTGGTTGGAGTTGATGTCCTGGACAGACACGTAGACTCTAGTGGGAAGTTGCACAGCCACAGGCTCCTCAGTACAGAATGGGGAATACCCTCCATTGTGAAATCGGTATGTATGGTATCGAAGGGCTGGAAAAGGGTGCCAGAGGGACAGGGAGCTTGTGAACCAGGTGTTGTAACAGACCTGTATCATTTCATAACTGTAAGGGTTTAAAATAGAAGCATTAATGTATCAGGAAAGTTGAGTGCACATAGTGACTTCCCGATCACCAGAAATTGCCTAGATCTTAGATTACTTTCATCTTGAAAGATCTACCTTAATTCAGTAGTTGTATTTTAAACTAAAATCTAATTCTGTTGTCTCGGTGTCTTTGATACAGTAGTCACTACTTACGCATTTGAAGGCACTGAAAATTGCAGTTGGTTAGCAACCTATGAGGACAGGGTGAGAGAGTTGGGGTTGTTCAGCCTGGAAAGGAGAAGGCTCTGGGTTAACCTTACAGCAACCTTCCAGTCCCTGAAAGAGGCTGTCAGAAGGCTGGGGAAGGCTGTTCCCAAGGGCAGGGAACAGTAGGGTGGGGGGTCATTGTTTGAAGCTGGAAAAGGGTAGATTTAGGTCATACATGAGAAAAAAGTTCTTGACTCTAAGGGAGGTGGATCCCTGGAACAGTCTGCCTAGCCAGGAGCTGAAGGCCCCATTCCAGGAGCCATTCAAGGTCAGGCTGGATAGGGCTCTGGGCAGTCTGGTCTGTTGAGTGATGGCCCTGCTTCTTGTAGGGAGATTGGGACTAGATAACCTTTGGAGGTACTTTCCAGCTCTGATCCTGTGATTATTAATTCTGTATACGTTTTTCTTTCTTATAGCTCATTGGCACATGCAGAACAAAGACTTACGTTCAGGAGCACTCTGTCGTTGACCCAGTGAGAAAAACAATGGAGCTTAAATCCAGCAATGTAAGTAGCTCTGTTTGTTCAATAATTCCTTGTAGGTTTGAAAAGGAAGATCGTATTGAAAATTACTTGCAAATTGCATTAAATCTATATAAGTACAGTTTAAGTAATGTCGGTTTAGTTGATCAGTTTTGTTTTTATCAGAAAGGAGACCCTAGGCTTTTGAAACTTATCAGGAGCGAAGCACCTGAACAGACTGATAAGCAGGACAGGAGTAGTCTGGGGAGTGGTGTTAAAAAAACAGCACACTGTGACTGTTTCCTAATCCTGTAACATTTTTCTCCGTGTACAGCTCCATCTGCCTGATCCCACTGCCAGAGCACTCTCATGCATGTGGCAGCATATTCTGCTAAAAGCTAAAAAAGTTTAAGAAAACCAGCTCAGCAAATGCTAAACTTTTTGATTTCTTTCTCTTGTTCCACATCCCTAGTTCTTCCGGGACAATAATGTTTAAATAATGTAAACATCAGTTTAGAACCTGCCGTTTAATTTACTACGTTTCTTTAATATTTTCATGAAGGGGTAATGTCCTCTGTTCCACAGATTTCCTTTACAAACCTTGTGTCGGTAGATGAGAGGCTGGTCTACAAACCACACCCTCAAGAACCAGACAAGTAAGTACCTCTCTGTGATGAGACTGCCCCGAAGAGGTACAGGCTTTGGCTTTGAAATGTCCATGGTTTCCTGTGAATCAGAGATGATTACAGCACCTCTGTTAGGGTTACTTGTCTGAAACGGAATTAAATGGACTGCTATTTGCCCTAGTGACACCTGCAGAGCACTGCTAGGAAACGTCGTGTCTTGCTGTGATAGAGTCTGAGTCAGATCAGCTTTTCAGGGCGTTGTCCTCAGTTCTGTCTGTAACTGAGTGTCTTCACTTATCAGATCCTTGTGTCTGATCTCTTCATCGGTGTGAGCATAAAACCTGTGCTACAGGGCACATTTATCTGCCTTCAGTCTGTCGTTTGGAGATTGTGGAAATGGGTTGTGTTTACTGGGCAAGAAGTTCTGGGTTATGCAGTGGTGCTGATGAAGGAATGTACCTATTGGGGTAGAGTGAATTTATTTCAGTAGTGCTTTGTTTTTAAACTGCTTTGAATAATTCAGTTTCCTGCTTTGTGTTTCAGAACCATTTTGACACAAGAAGCAATAATCTCTGTAAAAGGTGTCAGTCTCAGCAGTTACCTAGAAGGGCTAATGGCAAACACAATCTCTTCCAATGCTAGTAAAGTAAGTATGACCCTGTGTAAAATGTGTGAGCGGTGGCTGAACCGCAAAGGACATGCATTTGGCTTTGTCCTCAAGCTTGGGAAGGGTCCACATAGTTCTGTTGCCTTTACTGTAGAGACTGAGTAAACAACCTGCTGCTGAGCGTCCTCTTTTTTACCATCTTGCGCATGGAGATAATAAATTCTAATTGGCACAGCCCTCTGAATCTTTAGTGGTTGAAACATCTCCCCTCAGCAGTCTGGTGCTGTCCCTCTTTTACTCCACTTGAAGCCATCTCTAGATTTTGCTGCTGAAAAAGGATGCACAGCCAAAGCGAATGAGCTGGTTGTGTGGCAGTAATGGAGTGGTGGTTGAGTCTGTCTTACGGGAATTCAGGGATGGGTTGACTTCAGCCTCCAGAATGATGCAACAGCCTTTTGTGGTTCACGGTGTGGGCGCTGCTGACAGCACAGTTCTGGTATGAAAGGTAAGGCAGTACGTGGTGCTGCAGCACTCTGGCTATTGAAGTAAGAAAGTAACCAACATATTTCTGTACCTTTTCTTCCTTTTTTCCAACTCTTGTAACTGTAGTCATCTTCAGAAACATCCAATTTAACCTGCTAACTAAGATTTACATACTGATAAACTTGTTTTTACGTGTAGGGCCGTGAAGCACTGGAATGGGTAATCAACAAACTGAACGCAGAAATTGAAGAGTTCGCAGCTTCAGCAAGAGGAACGATGAGGAATTCAATGGCAGCAGCAGCATTTGTAGAGAAATGATAGCAAATACCTGGATCACTAACGCAGTTTAACATCTTCAGCTTCCCTCCAACCCTGAACACACACACATCCTTTGTTATTTGAAGGTGTGTGTGTACTGGGCACGTTTCGATGTCAGTTGGAGAAAAGCTGAAGTCTTACTAATGAGGCTGAGGTGCAAACCCTGGTTAATAGATTGGTTCGGCTGGACCGTATTTCGGTTACAGATGAAATAATTTTCAAGTGTAGTTCATGTCCATGAACACTAACTTACGATGTTTGCAGGGATGAACTTGCCTTGTTCAGCCCTGAGGCTGCGTACGGTGGACACTGGCATGTTAGGGCAATTCTGTGGGATTTTTTATTTCTGTGTGACTACCTCTTTTGGGACCAAACCCAAAACTAAGCAGGATGGCTTGTGCCAGCATTGCTGTGTTAAGTTCTGGTAGTTGTGAGACACAACTTGGTTTAATAGGAAGTCTATTACTTGACACTTAAATTACAAAAGAATGTACTAAATATATTTTGATAAGCTTTTTAACTTGACTGGTTGAGCTAACACGATACTCCAGGTTTTATCTGCAGTCAGTGTAGGTAAAACATCCAAAGTATCTCTTACCTGCCCACCTAATTTATGTTCCTAAATGCAACAGTAATAAGCAGTAACTGAAAATTTTAATCCTCAAATTCTATAAGTGTCACCATTTCAAAAAGCCCATTAAACAAGGGGTGCAATGAGCAGAGAGCTTTCAAGTCTTGCAAGCTGAGGGGGCATCTAAAATCATAGGTGCTTGCTTCAAAATGTCAAGGAAATACTTAAAAGTACTAAAAAAACACCTCTGTGAATTTGATTACGAGTTACCTAAACAGAAGAGGAAATAATATTAAAGGATGTTAATGATCTACGCATTAACTTCATCATGCTTCAGAAATAACTGATGACATCAGCTGAGGAATGCATTGTCCTGTCATTTGAACCATTCTGAAGTTCAGCAGTTCCATTACATATTGAACTAATTTCCTCACAGCAAAAGGCTCCTTAAATTGTAACTGAGATGAAAATGTTTCCTACGGTTTGTGTTTGTTTCTTGGTACTCTAGATTCTAGGTACTGACACCAGTCCTTAGCTGTGAGAACTTAAAGGTCAGACCTTGCCACCCTTCCTTACTTAGTACCCACGTGCTGCTAGTCCCGCTGACTTCAGCGGGGGCTGTCTGTCCTGTGAGGCTCCTTCAGTGGGAAGGAAAAACAGCAAGCCACAGCCCTCAGTTAGCCTTTGCTTGTTCTTTGGTGCCAGAGGTTTTCCCAGAACTTTGATTCTAAGCTTACAGGTACTTTGAAGACTCTTAGTCTTTAAGAGCTGTAATGTCACCTGTCCCAGCATATTTCACATCACATGCCATTTCTATTCTACCAGAATTGCCTGTTGAGTGGTGTCAGCTCTGCAGAGAGCAGAACTTGAAGTGGTAAACACCCAGGAACACCATCTGAAGTAAGATGTGTGGGGAAAAACATGGGTGCATGTGCGTGTGCGTGTGTGTGTGTGTGTGTAAGGAAAGCTTTTAAAACTATACTAAATATTTTTCTAAAAAGAAATTGTTTAAGACTACCTTAATAAATTAAAATCATCGAGGTTTGCAGTGCTTTTACAGGAGGTTATTGCAACCAAAATATGATTTCTTAAAGTTGATGTGAAACTTCTGCAAAATAGTTTCAGAGAAAGATGAGATGAGAGACTTAAAACCAATGTGAGCCGTTTGGGGAACTGTTAGCATCAATGGGCATTTTAAAGTTGATTTCCCTAATGTTTCTGCACTAAGGACTGCACAGTGAGATCTCATGGATGGCCCTTGCACTGAAGAAAAGTCACACTTTAATCCTGGCAAGCATTGAGCAAAGTCTTGAAAGAATGATTTGATTTGTGTTATTTATGCAGCTGCCTTCTTGTTTTGTCAGGGGCTGTGGGTGTCTGTATGTGGCGCTCATTCAATAAAGTTTTATCTGAGTTCTGGCTAGTTTTTGAAACCTTGCTAAGTCCTGCGGAAAGATTTTTCAGTGTGTTTGGACTGAGACTTGTAAATTACAGTTACCCATTAAGGAGCGTGTCTGCATGGGGATGTGAAGCGTTTGGGTCAAACTTCAAACTCAGATACCTACATAACTGGGGAGAATCAGAACGCAAGTGTGTAAGCTCTCAATTCAGAGAATAAGATGACACTAGTAAGTCTTCCGTTCTCTCTGTTGATACTTTGATATTTTCAGTCATAAATCATTAGGATTTCTTGCTGTTCATGATGATGATGATGATGGATTACTTTGTGACCTTCAAGTATTCTCAAGACAGCCACTGAGAATTTCTTCCAGGAGGAGGGGCATCCTATATGTCTTCAAAGCATCCATCCACAGCAAGTTGCATTTAGAAACACTATTACAATTAACAGAGAACCAGAAGTTTAAATTAGAGTAGTTGTAATTTTGAGCTTGATGCCCTCTTCCGTTGAGATTGAACAGATGCATTAAGAGCTGCTACCAGAAAGGCTGCTCTTGAGCTGTCAAAGATTCTTTGGAATGAGGCTGCTTACCTAGTTTGTACCTGAAACAGGGTATGCAAAGTGACTCTTTGTCATGTATGATCTAAGAATGTAGTGGTCTAGGGATGTTTTCACTGTAAATTTTGCTCACCCTTCTTGATTTAAACAGGCTTGGGATGAATTTGTTTTATACTCATTTCACAGCATTCTCAGAACAGACGTAGAGGTCTGTAAACTATTTTCAAGGGTGTGTAGTTCTATGTGCCCCTCTGCTCTACACACAGGACTTGTGTTTGTGCACCCTGCTCCTCTCACCTTCTGCAAGGTCCTGCCTTTTACAAGCTGAAAATGACAGCTGCTACCATAGAGGAGAGCACAATTCTAAACGTACTGTGAGACTGAAACAACTAAATGAATACCTAAACAGCACTTTATTCATTCAGCAGTAGACATTTGGTACTTTTAAAGAGACATCATTTCCCTGAGCAGCATCTCTTCTGGCTGGCAATGGGTGTCACACCTGCTCAGTCATACAGCAGTTAATTAGACCTGGAAACCAGATCTTTAGTTTAGAAAAGACAAGAAAAACACTGACCACCGTTTCCTGTAAAACGGAAGCTTCGGTATTCCTAGAGCCTGTTCAGCTCTGCAGACACCCTGTTAAGAAATCCTTGATAATAGGCCAAGAGCAGCATTTGTGTGCATTTTTGAGGGTTTTTATCAAATTTTTGAGACTGTAGATACTATTTACCTGCCAGAAAATGGGTTTGGTTCATCTGGATTTAAATTCTTTCAATTGCAGCAGCTGCAGCAAGATCTGGTGGGTTTGTTGTGAAATGGGGAATAAGGAAATGTGCAGTAGAACCCACACTGGGGATTTATTTACATTTGACAGGTTTTGAATAATCCAGCTGATGTGCTAGAAGCAGGTACCCTGCGTAGCCTGATGCCTCATACAGGTTTATTTTCTCTCTAACTGACAGTTTTGAGGGGCATTAGCAAGCTGCACAATTGTCCTGCTTTTTCCTGCAGAAGAACAGAACAGCACAGGGAATGCTGCTGCTCAGGTGATGGTATTGCCCTGTCTGCAGAGTGAGATGCTGCCATGGCCCTTACAGACCCAGAGCAGTAAAGCACTTGTCTTTCAAATATGCACAAGCACCTGAGACTTCAAAATTTACAAAGACAGGCTCTGGCCTTTGATGTCACGTGGGTGTTTTTAAAACATTGATTCAGTTCTATCATCGCTATGAGCACACTATTTTATGTTGTCATGCTGTTTTGTCAGTCTGTTGCAAATGGACCATAGCTAACCCAAGTTATGAAACATTCAAACTACGCACAAGCTTCTTCAAACATAGATTCTGTTCTGAACCTGAATTCTGCTCTGCAGATCCTCCAGAGACTGTTCATGTCAGATTGGGTAGAATGGACAGCTGGGAACTTGGATGACTAAAAAATTGTCTTTAATTCAGATGTCCAGGAGTTAAAAATTAATGTTGGCCTCTTTATCAATTAACCCTCAGAAAGTTGTCCAGTTGTCCTGGAAACAGCTCAGAACTGCAGGTTGATTTCAGAGCATTTTCTGCTGGTGCTCTGTGGGCAGTGCTGTACTTAGACAAAAGGAGATTTAAGAGATGACTCGTACTGTCATCAGCATGGCATGAGTTCCAGTCGCTGGGGAACAGATTAGGGTCATCAGAGAGAGAACAGCCAAGCTTTACCAGCACAGCCCAGCATGGCTTATACAGGCAGAGAAAAGACATAAAGCCACACCAAGCGAAGGTAGGCAGCATTATTACTGACTGTACTTTCCTACATTAGTGACCGCAATTTCATACTTCCTGTCATTATTTCATGGGAAAATGTGCAATAACTTTGCCATTTTAATTCAAGGTGCAGAGGTGGTGGAACGTAGTCTATTGGAGATCATGTTGATACTGGCCTTCTATTGCATTGTAATTTGCCTTTTCTAGAATTATTTGTTCTTCCCTGCACTCTGCTCTTGAGAACCTTTAAAGATTGAAGATGAAGACGGTCACAAAATCAAGGGTTGTTGGCTAGCCAGGGTTTTATAAAGGGATTAGTTATTTTTTTATGAATGTAGGGCAGCATCAAACTTGGGATCTCATCCCACATAATACATATTAAGAGAAAATGTTTTGCTTTTTGAGCCTATATATTGCACCCTGAATAGAATGACAGTCATGTTGCGTGAGCTCTTAAACCTACAGGCACGCTCTGCATAAACATTCCATTGATTCAGCAGCTGGTTTGGGTCTCACCACTGCCACAGAAGCAGCTTTTCTCTTAGTCTGGTGATTTTTGTTTTGTGCTAAGTCCCCACTATTTGAATGTTTGTGTGGTGAAGTACCATTCCTGTCAAAAGCAGTCCATGTTTGGCAGACACCTGCTTCAGTTAAGCAGTGACCTCCGTGGGACTTCCAGCCACAGTGATTATGTTAAATCCATTAGACATGCATCTGACCATCGGTTGTGTAATGTCAGGGGTGAAGCTGAGGTGGAGTCACCTGAGAAGCTGCAGCCTTCTGTATCCTCCACTTTCTGGGTCCATAAAATGCTTTTCTTCCAACTCTCTGAAAGCTTCCCATGTGTTTCTGTGCCTACAGATGGAAGGACAACAGCAGGTTTCAGCTCCTCTCTGTTTGCAACAGTCTTAAGACAAGAGGAGGCAGCTGTAGATCATCCTCCTGATCTACTTCTACTATAATTAGATGCACCTTTATGAACTGAAATATAAGCTGCTCTGTTTCCTTTCTAATTGGATCTCTGCCTTCTATCAGAACTTCAGTATAGCTATCTTCTCTCCTTCTTCAGGGTATTTTTATTAAACAATTCAAACTAGCCACAAATCAAAAACTACTGTTATAACAGTGCAGGTTTGATGTCCAAAGATACAATGCAGAAGTAATAAAACTGAATGCATTTTACATGAAAACCAAATAGAACCGATGCAGCTAAATTTCATAGGATTATAGAATGTACTGGGTTGGAAGAGACCACTTAAAGGTCACCTAATCCAACGCCCCTACAGAAAGCAGGGCTATCTCTAACTAGAACAGATTGCCCAGAGCCCCGTCCAGCCTGACCTTGAATGGCTCCAGGGATGGGGCCTCTACTGCCTTCCTAGGCAGCCTGTTCCAGGGATCACACACACTCAGATTAAATAACTTTTTCCTCACGTCCAGCCTCAATCTGTCCTTTTCCAGCTTCAAACCGTGACCCTTCAATCCATCATTAGATCCACTATCAGTTCAGCACACCGCTGGCTTCCAAAAATGAATCTTGCATGTGCTGCAGAGAAAACCACCATTTCCTTTGCCATTTTTGTTAGCAGCATCAGGAAGATCTACATTTTCTTAGTAAGATGTTATGAATCAAAAGGGAACAATTCCTCACACAGTCAGAGGCCCAGTATGACAGGTTTATTATTGCTTATTTTTTTTAATCTCTTTCCATGACCAGTAAGCAGCCCAGTATCTTAAGATCCTATGGTATCTGGAAAAGAAGAACAAAAATGTTCCCATTTCCATTCTACTATTATTTCATTCCAGACCTTCAGGACAGGAGGGTGTTTTCTGTCAGGGCTGAGATCTGGTTGAACAAGGAGAGAGAAGCCAGGACAGAAGAATGCCTGCTACCACAGATATTCAGTACCTCTGCTTCTGTGCCTGTCCTCTGTGAAACAGTTATGCTTTATTTAAGATCTGAGCATTTCTTCTTAAAGTTTTCCTGGCACCAAAAGAGAAACTGCTAGGAGACATAAAGATTGATGACCTCATTAATGGCCTCATTAATGTTGATCATTATGGAAAGAACAGGTGTCAGGAGGAAAGAGCCAGGCTCTGCTCGGTGGCACCCAATGATAGAACAAGGGGCACTGGGTGTCAGCTGGAACAGAGCAGGTTCCACATAAATATGAGAAGAAACTTCTTCATGGTAAGTGTGAGAGAGTACTGGAAGGGCAGCCCAGGGGGATTGTGGAGTCTCCCTCTCTGGAGATATAAAATCCACCTGGAAAGTTCCTGTGGATCTAGGGGATCCTGCTCTGGCAGGGGGATTAGACTGGATGATCTTTTGAGTTCCCTTCCAGTTTCTGACATTCTGTAACTCTGCAATTCTATGATTAGAGCTGTGGGGTAATTATTTTCAGAGGTGATGTGATCTGTGTGCATTATGAGGTTTGGTTTCACTTTGGTGTGTTATTAGAAATCTTTAGTTTAAAATACTTCTGATTTAACACCAGTCATCTGTTGGATTTACTTGGCCTTTCAGTGTCATCTCTTCAGTCTGCCTGGACCTACTTGGTCTCACGTTTCTGGCCTCCCTGGAACCCTCCAGCATCAAGACTTCAGCCTCCTGGGAACTCTTTAAAATCCCCCTTTCAGAGTCTTTGGATTTATCCAGCCTGAGCTCTTCATCATCTGTGGACTTCTCCAGTCTCACTTCTTCATCTTCTCTGGACCTTTCAAATCTCTCATCTTCAACCTCTTCAGATTTCTCCGGTACCTCCTCCTCAGTCTCCTTAGAGCTCTCCAGTCTCACCTCTTCAGACTCCTGGGAGTGCTCCAGTTTCACCTCTTCGATTTCACTGGACCTGTCAAGTCTCACTTCATCAGGCTCTCTGGATCTCTCTAGTGACAGCTCTTCAGTCTCCATAGACCTCTCAAGTCTCACCTCTATATCCTCCTCAGATTTCTCCAGTTCTATTTCTTCATTCTCTTTAGATCTCTCCAGTCTCACTTCATCATCCCTAGATGGTCCCAGCCATATCTCTTCAGCTTCCTTGGAGTTTTCCTGTACAATCTCTCCGTCCTCACCAGATGTCTTAGAGCATACCTCCTCAACCTCTTCAGAATCACTGGATCTCACAGATTTTAACTATTTCATGGTTCAGGGGTCCTCTGAATTAACCACATCGACATCTGAAGATATTTCTAATCTCATCTCTCCACCCTTCCTGGATGTCTCCAATCTCACTTTTCAGGATGCTTCTTCCCTCACTTCCTCCATTGCCGTGGACATTTCTAATCTCACGTCTTTAGTTCCCCCAGACCTCTCCAGCCTCACATTTCTGGATATTGCTAATCGCACCGCTTCCACTGCTCCAGATCTCTGCATCTAGCTCTCTCAGCTCCCAAATTCCTTCGTTCTGAAATTTCTCTCTATAGCTTTCTAAACTTTCCTTCTTTTTAGATGCTCTTCCCTAAGTTTCCCCTCTTACCTTAGGAAAGCGTGGGGCTGTACAGGTATACCCTGGCATCTACACAGAACTGGGCATGAATATAGGTGCTACAAGTCATAACGGTGCCTTGTTTGCCACTGCACAAACATCCATATCCTGGAATTTTGCAGAGCAGTCTCTGTCACTGATTTCCACTCTGCCTCAGCATGGAAACTTTCTCCAAGGTTTAACCTGTTTCATTCATGCTGAAGTTTTATCTATCAAGATCAAGCAAAAGTAAATAGAGCTCGATGTGCAAATAATTGCATCCAAGTTGTAAGATCCAAGATCCAATTGCATCACTCAGGTAGCTCCACCGCCAAGTTCACTGCTCAGGACCACAGGCAGAGCATTTCACATAGAGATGCAGAGAGGATGTGGTGGGAAAGGAAGACTGGGGGAAAAACAGAGGAGTAACAGCAGGTAGGGAGAGGACCCCAATGGATGGGGTGGGAATAGAGGGACAGGTAGCTAGATGAAAAATGCCCAGCTCTGCTAGGATAAGTTCATTCCACCAAGACACATTTGTGACCTGGGCTTCCCATAAGTCTTAAAATATTCTTACTGATGTGTGTTTTAGCTATCAAATCACCAGCCATTCAGTGGTTAAATCAGGGTTAGTAGGTACCACCCCCTTTATCCAGGTATGAAAGTAATGCAGTTACTTGTGTCACATAGGTAGCAGCAAGGGGCTTCCTTCAATCTTTGGTGCTTTCTCCTGTCTTGTTATTGTTATAGTTGGGTTTTAGAAAACCTGGTTTGTTTCAGCATCATGTCATCATCCCCTTTTCTGTGTTAAAAATACTGTCACAACAAATAGGTTTTAATTCATCTGATTTTTACAAGCTGCAAAGCTTTGCCCCAATATGCTGTGTCTGTCTCAGAATTAGGGTCAAATGGGTTCACGCCACAATAAATGGATGAAATAAGAATTGTCTGCTGCCTTATTTATACTGTTCAGCTCTTGGAGGTTTCTTCTGTATTTGGTGATGTAGTTTTGCTCTGGATGGAAGGAAGAGAGGATAAATATCTGCTCAAGTGCAAGGATTTAGTAAAACCCCAGTAAAATCTCCTCAAGAGTAACTATGCAAATGACCATTGGGCTGGGACCAAATTCATTCCTTCTCCAAATAAAATTCCAGTCTTTCTCATAACGTTTTGCTTGCTGTATACGGAGAAATGTCAGGTTTTCCAACAAGTGCTGTTGATAGCTTCCAGTTTGCTTCGTTGCCTGTTATGAATTTGTTTAGAGCAGATAAATCGAGGTGTTCGCACAGACATCTCCTCCCGCTGCCAAGGTAATAACACTGCGAATATGGCACCACTTGGCCACACGGAGATTAAAACTCCAGACACTGCATCTTTAGCTTTATGTTCAGCTCTGGGCCCCTCGCACCGACATCGAGGTGCTGGAGCGGGTCCAGCCCTACCACCACCCCGCCATCCGCTCCGCACCCACCCCGCCCTTCCTCCCGCCAGGAAAGGCCGCGCGTCACGTGCCACGCTGAGCCCTCTGATTGGTCGCTGCTAGAGGAGAAGCCGGCGGCTACCATTGGTTGGATACCTCAGGTAATTCGGGTTTCGATTGGCCGAAAGATCATCGCTGCTTGCTGATTGGCTGGGAAGCAGCTCGGGGGCTCTTCCCGTTCCGGTGGGCGCTGACCTTGTCCCGCAGCGGAGCCGCCGGTCGTGCTTGTCCCGCAGCGGAGCCGCAGTCATGGTGGCCTATTGGCGGCAGGCCGGGCTCAGGTAGCTCCACCGCGGCCTCCCGCCCCCGGGGCGGGGGCGGGTCAGCCTGGCGTGCGGGGATCTGAAAAGCCCTTGGTCCGTGGGTCGGTTCGTGGGTTCGCGCCTCCCCCTGGTTCACTGGGTTGAGTGTCACCTTGGTCTTGTTCGCCTTTGTCTCCCCCTCTCTTTAGCTACATCCGCTACTCGCAGATCTGCGCCCAGGTCGTGAGAGCCGCCCTGAAGCCTCAATACAAGGCAGAGGCAGAGAGGGCGGCAACGGCCAGCGTGAAAACGGTGAAGCCCAAGAAGGAATAGGATGTGAGTGAATGGGGGAAGCTGGGGCGCGTTATCGACTGGGAGCGTTGCTTCCCCAGTGACCCTGGGGTTGTGACAGCCCGTAAGCACTCGCCGCAATTTGTGTTACTGTGGCAGATCAACCCTGGTGTTTGTGCGTGAAGCAGGCACTGATGGGTTCAGTGCAGACGTCTCAGCATCCCAACCCAGTATGGGATAGGAAACGGCTTAATCTTGTACATTGAAGTGAGATGCTGTGTCTGTCAAACCCGGAGGAATTTGGTCGAAGTTGTTGTGGACTTGAGCAAAACAGCTAGGTTCCTGGGATGGTTCATAGGGTCACTGTCTCTCACTTCACTAATCAGGAGACCTTCTTGTGTGAGGGTTACCTGTTAACGTGAAGCATGGATGCCACTTGTACCTATATGTGTGACACTACATACCTCACCAGCAGCTGAAATCTTTTCTTCGTAGAACAGCTTTTGTGCCTGATCGGAGATTAAATGTTCCTCCCTTTTTTTTGAAGCCTGCATTGTACCTATTCTGGGACTGAATAACTTGTATTTTGCATCTTTCCTAGGAATGGCTCTGTCATGAATACGCTTAACAACAAAGCTGCAGGCAAGCTCAAAACTGCAGAATGTCATCACGTTAACTGTGAAACTTGCCTCTGTATGTAAGTCATTATGGTAATAAATGTAATTTCTGATAAACAAGTGACTGTGTGGGAAGTGTTGTTCCCCTAGAAACAACTTTCTCCATTTTGTGTTTTTTAATCACAGTCTCCCACTCAGTAGCAACATCTGTTTATTTTTAAGGCAAATCTTTGGAGAGATTTCATGGATGTATTTCATGCTGATATTTCAGGTACAGAGATGAGTGAGATTTTTGTTATTGATTAAAATTCTACTTCAGCAATTAATGGTTACTTTGGAGAAGGCTTTCCTCACTAACATGTGTCAGTTCTTTTTGTTGGAAGTGGTGAGCCGTTAGCTTTAAAACTCATCATCACCCTGTTCATCCTCTGTTTGTGCTTAGAACAAAACATACTGAAAATCAATTTGATGAGGCTTAGGATTGTGACTGAACTGGAAGCATGGTATTTTACCTTGGATGTGCCATGGGATCTCATTTCCAAAGCTGTCCTGGAGGTGGAGGTGTTAGATGTGGAGAAGGAGGCATGGAAATGCCTGGACTATGCTTTCATCACTCAGCTATTGGTTGTCCTTTGTGTTACCACATTCCTGTTGAGAAAGGGATGCACACTTGCTGGGAAACTGGGAGTGGAGTTTGATTCCATCACCTCTGGGCTGGGGGGTGAAGCTGTGCATCCAGCCATATTCATTTGAGGGAAGTGTTTGCACATTTGTGCTGCTGCATGTCCTCACAGTGGGTCTAATGCACAGAAGGACACACTGCTGGCAGAATGGGCCACAGTACTCTGTGCACCTGGACACCTTGCTGCTGACTCAGGCTCTTCAGAGTATAATTAACTCTTCTTAGGAAGAGTATCACAGAATGATTCAGGTTGAAAAGACCCTTTGGATGATCGAATCCAACCATAAACTACTCTACAAGTTCACCCTTAAACTCTATCCCCTAACACCACATCTCAGTAACTCTTGAACACATGCAGGGATGGTGACTCAACCACCTCCCTTGGGAGCCTGTTCCAATGTTTGACTTTTTCTGGGTGTCCAGTCTAGACCTCCCCTGTTGCAGCTTGAAGCCATTCCCTCCAGTTCTGTCACTAATTACCTGTGAGAAGAGACTGGCACCAACCTTTCAGGTAGTTGTAGAGAGTGATGATGTCTCCCCTTAAGCTTTCTCTTCCTCAAACTAAATAGTTCCAGGTCCCTCAGTTGCTTCTCATACCATCTATCCTCGTTGCCCATCTCTGCACTTGCTCCACTACCTTGATGTCTCTCTTGTACTGAGGTGCCCAAAACTGGACACATTACTCAAGGTGTGGACTCAAGGTGTGCTGAGCACAGAAGGACAATCACCTCCTTCCTGCTGGTCACACAGTTTCTAGTAGAAGCCAAGATGCTGTTGGCTTTCTTGGCTGCTTAAAAAAAGCTCTGCTTTTTCATCTGATTTAAAGTTTGTCCTTATAAACCATAGTGCTTGTATATCAAATGTTTCAGGGGGTTTATAAAATGGTATAGGGATTTTATTTTGAAAAATATGTAGTATAAATACAGTGTGAAATAGACTGCTGTGAATGGCCAGACACATTCTTCCTGAAGTCAATATGTATTTTTGATTTAGAAATTGCTGTTGAATTTCTTTAGCTAGCTGCAAACCATTCTATCCATTTTGCTGAACTGAAGTATTAGGAAGGAAATTTACAGTTATTAGTCCAACAAGAATAACCCGCCCCCTGAAATCACCACACCAACACTTGTACACAGTGCTCACACCTTCGTGTGCTCAGTTTAGAGTTTGAAACAGAAACAGTCCACACCATGATAATGAATACAAGCTCTGCAACAATATAAGCTGCCAAGAGGATAGAATTATTAGAATACTTAATAAAAACTCAAATATGCATATTAATTCTTTTGCCCCATGTTGTTCCCTTCCCCATCCCCTACAACTTAAGGAAATGAACTTTTCTATAGCCCTGCATCAGTCTGGGGCGAGTGTAATAAAGCAGGTGCTGCTTTTTCACGTCTGGCTGCTGTATGTGTGTTCCTAACACCATCACAAGCTCACAAACATGAGAATAAATATGTTTGGTGAGCTGAAAGCTGGTTTTGCTGGTGATCCTGATCTATGTACACAGGCACAGGCTCTATATTACATTGGGTATCTGGTGGTAACACTAAAAATGAATACATTTACAAGACAACTGCTCTTCCCAGTAGCTCTTGTTCAGTGCCAACAGTTGTTTAGGAAAGTGAAGAATAGCTGCTGTTAATTTCAAAATTGGATTATTGGATAAATTTAGGCCAGATGCTGAGGAAAAAAATTCTTTAGAAAGGTTTTGTTACGCAGAAGATGGCTACTGCTTTTTCTTGAGTGAGTGTCCACTGGCTTATTAGGAGGCTACTTTGCTACTGCTATAGTTTACTCTGCTTCCGTTTCTGCTTCCTTTTCTGTGCTTGCTTCCACTTCCACCTCTTCATATTCCTCAACATCTGCAGTGGCATCCTGGTACTGTTGGTACTCAGACACAAGGTCGTTGGTGTTACCTTCTGCTTCAGAGAACTCCATCTCATCCATACCTTCACCCGTGTACCAGTGGAGAAAGGCTTTTCTTCTGAACATAGCTGAGAACTGTGTAGAAACCCTGATGAAGAGCTCCTGAATGGCTGTGTTATTGCCAATAAAGGTGGCTGCCATCTTCAAGCCTCGTGGTGGTATGTCACACACAGCCACTTTGACATTGTTAGGGATCCACTCCACAAAGTAGGAACTATTCTTGGTCTGCACAGACAGCAGCTGCTCATCCACTTCTCTGGTGGACATTCGGCCTCTGAAGATGCACGCCACGGTCAGGTATCGTCCACGACGCGGGTCACAGGCTGCCATCATGTTGCGTGCATCAAACATTTGCTGAGTAAGCTCTGGTACCGAGAGGGCTCTGTACTGTTGGCTACCACGAGCGGTCAGTGGAGCAAAGCCTGGCATGAAGAAATGCAGGCGAGGAAATGGCACCATGTTAACTGCCAGCTTCCTCAGATCTGCATTCAGCTGACCAGGAAAACGGAGAGAAGTTGTCACACCACTCATTGTTAAAGACACCAAATGGTTGAGGTCACCATAGGTGGGATTGGTGAGCTTTAAAGTTCTAAAACATATATCATATAGAGCTTCATTGTCGATGCAAAAGGTCTCATCTGTATTCTCTATCAGCTGATGGATGGAGAGGATGGCATTGTAGGGCTCTACAACTGTGTCAGATACTTTGGGTGAAGGTACAACACTGAAGGTGTTCATAATCCTGTCGGGATATTCTTCTCTGATCTTGTTGATGAGGAGTGTGCCCATACCTGAGCCTGTGCCACCACCCAGAGAATGGATCAGCTGAAATCCCTGCAGGCAGTCGCAGCTTTCACACTCAGTCCTCACCACATCCATGACGTTTTCAATCAGTTCAGCACCTTCTGTGTAGTGGCCTTTAGCCCAGTTGTTTCCAGCACCTGAATTACCTGTAAACAGAATGACAGCAAGAAGAGGTACAAAGTTTATGAAAATGTTTAAAAGCTGCAAAGGCCAGGAGGGCTGACTAGCCAGGTTGCTGACACATGCTGTACACACCATGGATAAAATTGTCGGGTCGGAAGAGGGGGCCTATTTTGCTGGATCGTACACTGTCCATCGTCCCAGGTTCCAGGTCCACCAGGATAGAACGAGGCACATATTTATGGGCTAGGAGAGAAGAAAACATATACAAGTAATTATTGTTAGGAGTGAAAGTGTCAGGTTTATAATCTACTCGGAAAAATTCCAACCCACCTACAGTGATTTATTGATTTAGTTTTTCATTACTTATTTTCTCATCACTTATTTTAACTTTATTCCTCATTATTTTAACTGATGTGAGCTACAATTACAATTACAAATTGCTTTGCCAACACCCTGGCAGTGCTGAGCACTTACAGTAAGCCTCGTTGAAATACACGTTAATTCGCTCGAGCTGCAGTGATGCACCACCACGGTAGTTTCCAGCAATGTCAATCCCATGTTCATCACTTATCACCTCCCAGAACTGCCAAAGGAAAGAGGTTCAATGTCAGTATACTCACTAAGATAGTGTTTTCCAGCACCAGTGTTGCTGTGCTCATGCCTGACTGCACGTGAAGTGGAACTGTGCCTCCAGTGCAGGATGTTTGGCCATCTGTGTATTAGATTGGAGCACGGATCCTACTCTCCCTAGTCCAGTAGGGAGTTTAGTAGACCATTTGTGCTGCCTAACCTTCATCCATGCAGTGATAGTGCACAGCCTCAACCGATTCCCTTTATAGTACAGGAAAACTTACATTAAACAACACAGGTACTGGTTGGTACAAACTTCACAAAATAGTCAAGAGAAGGGGCTGAACTGCCATGCACAAACAGGGCTGTAGCACATCACAGCTGGATCAGAAGTGCTTGTATGACAGCAATGCTTTCCCCAAACAGCCATAGGACCTCAATGCCCTATCTAGACGTTCACATGGATGGTTTGTACTGGGGCTCTTATCTGAGCAGCAGTCCCAGCAGTGTTAGTGCTGACACACCCACCCCTACAATGCTCAGCTTATTTCCATTTTAAAGATCACCTAGGTTAGCATCCAGGCTCTCTCTGACTGTATAAACACACGACTGTCAGTGCGTGGGGTACTGGCGTGGAGGTGTGAATACTTCTCTATAGGTCTCACTAGGCAGAAGCAGTTTCCAGGTCAAAGGCAACAGAAAAATTACAAAACTTTCAACTCTCATGCTGGGTGGATTCAAGCGAGCTTGGTCTGACACGACACTGCTGAGCCATAGCAGCTTTGTGCTCCAATAAAAGGAATCAAGGTGAGATTTGTGGGAAAACAAAACGGAAGAAGAAAAAGAAATGGAAAAAGAACACAATGGTACAATCCCTCAGCTGTCAAGTGCCTTCAAAGACATCCCAGGCCTGAATTAATGCAGAGAGGTTTTTTTGATGACTTCCCACTTCACAATAATAATAAAAAAAAGATATGGACATCATACAGCAACAAACAGTGTTGTGGGTTTGGGGGTTTTTTTTCCTCCTTGTACACACAGTCAGCAATGAGCAACTTCTCTCTGAGTGACAGCATGACAGGGTTTCAAGTACATTAAACACTCCCAATGGCACGATAACCCTTCACAGGAGGCCACTGAGGCAGGAACTCTTAACAGTACTCTGTGCCACTCCTAGAAAAACCTAATTGATCACCAACTGCACAGGTCACTCTGCAACCCCAAATTAATGATTATAACGGAGCAGAGCCACTGCTGTATGGCTGGAAAAAAGTACTGGCATCATGACTTTACAGCTCAGCAATTCCTGACTCCTCCATTTGTCCCAGTATTTGCAGACTAGATTAGTGCCCCTGGGAACTGGATTACCAGCAGGAATGCTCTGGAACACTTACAGTCATCATGCCAGATGTATTGCAGATGTTTCAGTCTTAATCTTTGCATGAGGAGCAAACCCATCTTATGACATTCATATTGAATACCCCCATTCACTGCTAACAAGCTGTGCATCCCGCCAGTGAGCTCACAAAATAACTGATCCCCCTAACCTGCTACTACTGCCAGCAGATCCTACTAATGACCAGTATTGATGAGTCCTTACCTTAGAGCCAATTTGGTTCCCACACTGGCCAATCTGAAGATGGACAATTTCACGCATATTGTGTAGCTGAGACCTGCTGGTGGCTGCAACCTAACACAGGTTTTCTAGTTGCAGTCCCCACAACAAGCCCTTTCTGCTGCTCTATCAGCTACACCCAGTGCAGACTGCCCCAAGGGGCCTTTTTATACCAGTAGGACTGTCACTCAGCCAGCAAGGGGAGTAGCCAGCTCCTCAGGCTCCAAGAAGGTGGCAAGGAGTCTGTTCACTGCCTCTGTAGAGTGTGCTAGAGCACAGGTTAGAAAAGAAAATTGTCATATTCACCCCCTTACAACTCATTCCAGTTCTCTGTGCAGCAAACAGTGGGGTTTGCAAATATTTGTGCACATCAGATATGTGTTTCATTAGTTTATATGTTATATATAGGTAGATCACATAGCATACATATATCAGACCTATGTAGAGATCATAACCCCAAGTGAGCAATCTAAATGTATTAAGGACATGTGCTTCTGACACATAGTGTAGATGCTAACACCAAATGAGTCAGACAGGACAGCATCCATAGAAAAACACTAACAACTTCTGAGCAGTAGCCTCCTATAAACACAACATCCAGCATATTGGCAGGCAGACTCTCAGTTCACTAACGAGCAGCATCCTCAGTGTCTAACTGTATGAATGGAGATCAGGTCAGTAGCAAAAATCCCTCCAAAATGTATAAACTAGATATAACACTGCACTCTCAGTGACACGCAGTTCTGAAACACACAGAAGAATCCACCAACAAAAGCTCGTGACTAATTTGCACTGATACTTGTTTGCTCTTTCATTCTCTCTCTTTCTTTACTGCCACTAAGAAATAAGTATTTCTTATATTTCTTTGTTTCTTTTGTTTCTTATTTTCTTATATCCCAGATGTGGGATTTCAAAACTTGCCAGGAAAATACTAAAGGTGCAACTCCACTTCCACTGAAGTGCACGCTCCCTATGAAATACTTCAGTGCATTCAAGGAAATGATGCAAGGCTGAGCAAAACACTGTGCAGTCGT
The DNA here is from genome assembly GCA_013397515.1 of Upupa epops. NCBI lineage: Eukaryota > Metazoa > Chordata > Aves > Bucerotiformes > Upupidae > Upupa > Upupa epops. The sequence continues at coordinate 607,379 of VZRI01012377.1, forward strand.
GTTGCCTGCTGATAAACAGAACTAGTATCACAGAATAACAGAAACCCAAGACGGACTGTCCTCTGGAAGCTTAGAGTATTTCTATTACATGTCAAGCAACTGTCAGAGCTTTCCTTTTAAGGATGGGAAAAAGAACTATAATTGGGGAAGCACCTTTAAATTATTTCATATAAAAAGATGACAGTGGAAGGACTTGACTAATTCAAAGTAACTGCTGCACTACTTCATGGGTTGCTAGAGATAAGGAATTTCTGAGCTTCCATCTTGTTCCAACACCAAAATCAGCTTATTCCAGACTTGCCCACTGCAGTTGACTTCCTCCTCTTCCACCACCAATGGAGGAACAGACTGCTCTTACAGCAAGGTTTAGCACCAGCAGTGCTCTGCTCAGAAGTAACTAGCAAACACTGCCATCCTCTGCCTAGCTATGAGACATCCTCAGTAGGGAGTTATAAAAGTAAGTTTTTACATTCAGGTGGGTTAAATTTTTATCCCCCTTAAAACACAATAATTGTATTGTTTTCCAGAAACAAAGAAGGATTCTCTAAATAGTTTACCCAGCAAGATGACCTAACAGTCACGGTCTGCTTCCACATTTTCTACAATATAGTCGATATTTTCTGTGTTATTTTCTACAACAGTGGGTATCTCCTACAATTCCCTAAGATAAAACACTAGAGAGGTTATTTGGACATTTAGTTTGAAAGCAAATTTCCCTTCATCTATATACGTTTCATATTTGTTTCCTCCAGCTGTGCTTAGCTGAGAGTAAAGGTGCAATTCTGTGTTTTCCACTCTACCCCTGTGTTCTGTCTGGGAGCTGCTTTGGCACAATGTGACAGAGACCTACTGAGGCTAAAGAATCATGGAATCCTCGTGGCTGAAAAGCACCTCCAGGATCACCAAGTCCAGTCCTCATCCCTAACATCTTCCTAACCCCTAGACCATGGCTTCAAGTGCTCTATCTAATAATTTTTTACATTCTTCCAGCAATGGCAACTCCACCACCTCCCTGGGCAGCCTGTTCCAGTGCCCACCCACTCTCTCAAGAAAGAATTTCTTCCTAAGACCCAATCCAAACCTCCCCTGACACAGCTGGAGGCCATTTCCTCTTGTCCTATCATCAGTAATTTGAGAGAAGAGAACAGCACCAGCTTCAGTACAACCTCCTTTGAGGTAGTTGTAGAGAGCTATAAGGTCTCCTCTCAGCCTCCTCTTCTCTAGACTAAACAAGCCCAGTTTCCTCAGCTGCTCATAATAGGGCCTATTCTCCAGACCTTCCTCCAGCATCATTGCCCTTCCCTGCCTCCGCCCCAGTGCCTCAATGTCTTTCTGATACTGTGGTGTTCAAAACTGGACACAAATACTGCTCAAAATAATATTTATGTATTAAACTGCAATAGCCACAACCTGTGAAGAGGCTGAAGATGCCCATTCACTTCTCAAAAGCACTGGCAAAATGATGTCAGCAATATATACACTCATGGAGAGCATCTCACAAACAAAACAGAAAAAAGGGGAAGTGAAAGAAATATGCAATCACTTAGCAGTGTTTTTTCTCTAGCTAAAAATAGCTCCCTGGAATCATGTGCATCCTTTAAGCACTTCCTGAAAAATGATGGCTCATGACACAAGTCATCTGAGGTGCTTTATGAAGTGGAGGTGGTTTTGTGCCTCTTTCCCCCTCCTCCCCAACTGCATTTCTGTAAACCTTCAAGTCTGTCTTCATTCCAAACCCAGCACATGAAAGGCCTGTTGCTCTGTAGATTTTCTTCGCAAAGCAGTTGTTCCTCAGCTCTGAGAAGCTTCAAGTCTGTTAACAGCCCGAGCTTGCTGCTCAGGCCTGGCCTCTGAACATGTGCAGTGGCAGATTAGCACCGCCAGCATCACCAGAGAAAGAATAGATGGTGGCAGAAGGATTGGCTTCAAGGGATCTTTGGCAGTGTGGAGATTAGGAGCAGCCTGGCATTGGGCACAGCTATTAATTACCAGCTTGTCGCACAGTGCGTATTATCAGGTTGCCCACTGCTTCCATTGCTCTCGATGCTAAAGCCCTGGTGACCAGCATGAGCCAACACTGCAAACAAACCAGGTGTTCTGGTTACTGGGATGGTTTTTTTCTATTTCTTGTTTTCTGGTTTGTTTTTTTTAATGCCACCACATACCCGCCAACAAGCGATCCACGTGTGCAGGGGGGCACTCTCGGCTGTAATGCTCTAGAATCTTGAGACTAACGTGTTTTCTTCATAAAACTATAAAGTTTGGGTTTAAAAAGTTGAAAAGGAAAGCAGCTGCANTCCTGAGCCCTTTCCTCTATGTCATCGTCTTCAAATCCATACGTAGTTTTCTGAAACGCTCCCTTTGTGTCTGATGCTTTAGATGGGAGCTCTAGTTAAAATTCAGTCGGAGTCTCACACACGACATTGGTGGCAACCCAGGTGGGATATGTGGGGATCCAGACAAGGACCTCCACAATGCAACGCCTTGACTACAACCACTACATAGGGTACTTTAGTTTTTTTAATATGGTTTGATTGGGAGGAATTTGCTTTCCACAGCAGCAGAGCAGATTGTTGAGATGAGATAAGCCTGGCTCCAGGCCCTACTGCTATAGTTGTAGTTCCTGTTGAGTTTGGATCATTTGCTGAATTGCCAAAAAGGTCAAAGGCCCAGCAGTCCAGCTCTGGTCTGGCTCTGCCCTTTCTTCTGTTGTATTGGGTCTTGGTGCCTTAGTTTCTCTACTCACAATGTGGAGCTCATAAACCTCATTCCTTTTATTAAAAGTGCTGAAAGCTAAGGAAGAAAAGCCTGGAGAGAAGAACTGGCTGTGGTCTGCTAAACCTGTTTGCTCAACATAGAAGCTCTAGCAAGATATGGAAATGGGACTGGGATACTCACACAGATACTCAAACGTTTCTGCAGGAAAATTGGAAAACTTTTTACTAGCAACTGAATCTTGCAGCAGAAAATAAAGGCTTTTCCAATGGCCGGACCCCTAAACAACAGCCTGAGAAATGGGCACAGGGCTCTATTCCTTTGACAAATGGAATTAATGGGCTTGAGAAATTAAAAACCTGGGGCTAGGGAAAAAAACCCCAAACCCCACCTGACCCCAAAAAAATCCAGCCAGGCTGCTCTGTGCAGCCCCACATTTCACAACACTGGTCACACTGTCACTGCCTGGGGGGTTGAAAGGGACCTCTGGAGGTCACCTACTCTGACCCCTCTACCAGAGCAGGTTCTCCCAGACGAGATCATGTGTTAGGGCAAAGGTAAAGAAACCAGTGACAGGGCTATGCAGAGGCTGTGTCTGTCCCACAGCCGAGTCCTCTTATCACAAACCCTGCGCTTACAGCAACTGCATCTGCTGAACCATCACAGTAACAGTTCTAACAGTTATGCCAAAGCTTTAACAGCTTTTAAAAATCTATTTTCTTTCCGCTGGGGTGTCATCAAAATTGCTTCATTATTTGACCGTGTGAGGCAGAGTCTTCACTTGGCGGCACCGGCGGGTTCCTCTGCAGCCTCACACTGCTTTCCCACGCGCGCCCCCCTCCCCTCCCTAGCGCCCCCCTGAGCGAAAAGGACGGACACGGCGATTTCAGTTTGCTCCTCATCCCCTAAGAAATTGATTAGAACCATTAGGAAGGAGCCTCAGATACAAGATGGGGCTTCCCTCGAGGGAGCCGGCAGACCCGCGACCCGTCGCAAGGCCGCTCCGCCCCCGAACCTCCCCTGGACCCTCCCCCGAGCCTCCCCACCGCCCTTAAAGGCCGGGCTGGGGCGGGTAGTCCGGGCTCTCTCTGCTCCCCTTTTCCTTCCGAGCATGGCGGAGCCGTCCTGGTGCGCTGCCTCCCTGTTGCTGCTGTGGGGCTGCCTGTGCGCACCCGCCTGCGCCGGCCTCTACTTCAGGGAGGGGCAGAGCTGCTACAGACCGGCCCCGCGCAAGGCACCCGGGCTCAGGTGAGGCTGGCCTCGACATCCTGGGGCAGCGCACAGAGTACGGGAAGGGACAAGGGGCCGGTAGCGTCCCGCGGCCCGGGAGAAGGCTCTGGGGTTCCTGCGGAGACGACTCCGTCCCCACTATCCAGGAGGAGGGAAGGGCGAGAGTGTATGTGTATGTCTGTGTCTCCAATGCCCGTGAAAAACCTTGGGGGAGGGGGGTGTCCCTGGCGCACCGAAGGAGAGCCCTGGGGGGGGTCTTCGTTGCTCGGGAGAAAGCTCGCAGAGANGGAGGGATGCCTTTACTCGGAGGGTTCTCTGTTGGGGTCGCTGTTGCCCGGGAGAGGACTCGGGGAGGGGGTTCCTCACTGCCCCGGAGGGGGCTCTGGGGGACTCCCGGGCGGTCACGGGGCCCGTCACGCTGCCCGCTGTCACGTGACCCGCGGCCCGGGGCCGGAGCCGTCGCCCTGTCCGGCGATTCCGTGACAACCGAGGTTTTATTTATTGCTGTTTTTGAGTAAAAGTC
>VZRI01012377.1:612213-623283 GCA_013397515.1 Upupa epops
TTCAGTTTACAAACAGCTGGTATGAAAAGGTGCCAGGTACTGCACAGAGAACCTTGTCTGAGACAAATGTTAATGAAGGGAATCGGAGGTGTTCAGCCTGGATAAAAGGAGGCTCAGGAGTGAGGTGGACATCAAGACTCTTCACCCAAGTAACAAGCAACTGGGTAAGAGGAAACAGCAAGTTGCACCGTGGTGGTTTAGGTTGGATATCAAGAAGAAATTCTTCCCTGAAAGATCAAACATTAGAACAAGTTGTCCAGTGCAGTGCTGAAGTCCCCATCTCAGGAGGGGTTTGAAAACCAAAGAGATGTGGTGCTGAGGGATGTAGCTTAGTGGTGACTTGGTAGTGCTGCATGAACAGCAGGACTCTGTTCTTAAATGTCTTTTTTCAATCTAAACAATTCTATGGATACACCAGGAAGAGTGTGAATTCCCAAGCTCAAAGAAAGGTTTGGTTTCAGTAGACAAAGGAATCAGAGCAAGGTTATCTTCACTTTCTCAGAATTGTGTGTATGTAGGAGGCAACGCTGTCAGTGTCAGAAAGCTGTCTGCAGAAGGGAATGTGTTTGGAGCTCTTGCCAAACTGCTGCTTAGGGCCTGCAGAGAGAACTGGGCTTTCTGTCCCTCTTCTTGAGGGTGTGGTCATAGTAGCAGCAGATGCAAGATCAGCTTTTGCCTCCTTCCCTTTCTTGGTACCTTAGTCTGCTGCACCTCACTACAGCTACAGAGGGCTGTTCCAGCCATGGCCTGGAAATGAGGAAACAAAAGCTGCCTCTTCTCTTGTGTGAAGGGCCTGAGGGATATTTGCTTCCAGAGTCCTGGCATGACTGCCACAGCATGCAGACAGCCCTAGGCTTAGGCTATACCAATCAGTTGTCTTCTGGAGAAAAGGGAAGCAGCTGGAGAGGTATTTTCACTAGGGAGAATTTGCATGCAACACTAATGCAGAAGTGAACAGGGCATGGGAATTGTGAAGGGTCTGGTTTGTTTGTTTTTTTTTTAAGCAGTACAAGAACAAATACAAAACCTGTGGTGATGTGAAGTACTAGGATAGGTAAAATATAGCAACTTCATAATTAAAGAGCTTATTCAATTAATCTTCAGTTAAAACCCAACTGAAAACTCAGTTTTACACATAAAAGTGCACACAGTGGCATAGCTACAGGTATAAAATATTGGTTCTAAAAATCGGGATCTTTTTTTCTTAGCTGCTAAGAACAGTTTGTAACTACCATTCTAAGGTCCATTTCTTTTCTGGTTGCCAGAAGACTAGGCTGCAATAATGCCTCCCTGTTCCGCCAGTGTTATTAGTACTGATAGTATTAAAGTGCTGCAGTAGGCATCAGTTAAGACTGTTAACGCACAGTGAGCAGCAGTTCACAAGTACTTGCTGGGAAACTTTTCTGCCGAGTAAGCTAGCTGTGCTGACAAAAGGCAGGGTGGTGATGCCTGCCTGAGATGGCAAAGTAGCAGGATGTACTTCTGATTGCCCATGCTTCAGGGTTGTGAAGACTTGTCTCCCAGAGCACTCTCTGCATAAATCTGTACTCTAGAAGAGGCTCATGAGAGCTGGTTTTTATGATGTGTATTTGGAAACTCTTCGCTGTCAAAGACAGGAAACAGATCTGGAAGTTTTCAGAAGCCATGATGTGAATTTTAAGAGAAAGATGTGTAGGACACTTCAAGACTTAAACTGATCTTACTCATCGACACGTTTTTGCTGAGTTTAACGGAAAAAACCTTGTACTGAAAGCCACAATAATGACTGAGGCTGCCAGTGTGAGTTGGGCCATGCTGTGCGCTTCACTGTCAGCAGCAGCTTTTCCAAACTTAAACTTAAGTCCTGTTGTCTGCAAACAGTTCCCATCTCTCTTCACTAAATGTAATGCCAGTGTAGCCAGTCTAGGGTTACACTACCAAGACCCTACTTCTTACCCTTACAGATCGAATCAACATAAAGAGAAAAGGTGCATGGCCCTCTGCCTACCTCTCCGTTCAAAACGTGATAGATTGTGCTAACGCAGGATCCTGTGAAGGTGGAGACCACTCTGGGGTTTGGATGTATGCCCATGACCACGGCATTCCAGATGAGACCTGCAACAACTACCAAGCGAAGGATCAAAGTATGATGGCTATTTGCTTTGCTGAAAGTCGTCTTCCTAGGTTTAGTGGATCTTAATATGGAAAAAGACAGTTTATTGTGCTTTCTTCTGGTACCTGTTGTTTGACTAACAGAACAAGTTTTCTTTACAGGGCTATGTGTCTCTCTCAGGACAGCGTAGCATTAAATCATGCCCAGACAAGACTGTACAGCTAAACTTTTTTAACTTTATCCGAGTCTGTGACATCTAATCTCCAATGTAGTGAAATGTGTGCAAGTGCTGTCTCCAGCTAATCAAAGCAGAAGTGTAACTTCTGTCTGGTCATATCTGATTGGAATAGCTTCCATATCTGTAGATAAGCACATGTGACATGCTTTCTTGCTTCGTCATTAAAGCACTCAGGTCTGGGACGTAAAGACTAGTTAGCTAGTGATTGTGGGGCCTTTTGGATGTGGTTTCCAGAAGGGAGTTTAGCTCATCAGAGGGAACATATTACTAATTATTTTTAAGTATTCCTATCTGCTGCATATAAATTAAAGGGAAGAAAACCTTAGTACCATATTAATTCCCTTGAATGAGAAATGTCCTCTTGCAGTGATAATCTCATTGTTTGTGATGTAGAGTGTAAGAAGTTTAACCAGTGTGGGACTTGTGTCACCTTTGGAGAATGTCATGTGATAAAGAACTACACTCTCTGGAAAGTTGCTGACTATGGGTCTGTGAATGGAAGAGACAAAATGAAGGCAGAAATCTATGCAAACGGACCAATCAGGTAAAAAAAATAAAAATTGGCAAAAAACCAATGCTTTGTAGTTATACTGGGATTGGAATATGTGAATCTTCACCCCCAATGACTGAGCGTGCTTTTCTACTCTAGCATCTTGGCAGTTCTGCACTACTCAGGTTGTTTCGCAGATAAATTAACCTCTGAAGTTGAAATGCAAGAAAGTGCATTGGGTTTTAGCCCAGGTTCCCTGGTGTTAAAAAAGCTCTCTTTACAGCTGTGGCATAATGGCTACTGAGAAGCTGGATGCTTACACCGGAGGACTATACACTGAGTACAACCCTTCGCCGATGGTGAATCACATTGTGTCTGTGGCTGGCTGGGGTGTAGAAAATGGCACTGAGTACTGGATTGTTCGCAACTCATGGGGTGAACCCTGGGTAAGGAAATGCAGGAACAAATCCTTGCAGAATTACTTTGGAGGAAAGTGTGTATGGGGGGTTCACTTGCAAACAGCAAGCTGTAAAGCTAGCTGGTGGGTAGGAAAAACAGACAGTGTCTTTTGAACTACACTAGCAGTTAAAATGAACGCTAATAAACAATCTGCCGATGGGGATATTCAGCCAAAAGTACTTGAATAACACGAACTCAGCCCCAACTGCTAACCTTCTGTGGATGTGCAGCTCCTTTTATGGGCAACTGTAAGTTACTGTTAGTTGTAGGCAAAAATCAAGTCAAATACCTGGAACAATTGAGGGAGGGGGATGTAAAATTGCCAAAGCATACTGTCCACTGAAACCAGTCTAAACACCTTAGCCTTGAGGGAATTTCTGGATTACTCTCAAGACATTCAGCTTTGGAGGACACTCAACAGAGGGTTGGATAGCTTTTCATACAGCTTTTCACCTGAAGCTTTTCACAAGTGGAATTAACATATAGGGCTTTCTCCTAACCCGATATGAGTTCAGAATAAACATTTTCTGCAGTTACATATTCTAATTCACAATGTAAACACTCTTTCAACAGGGTGAAAGAGGGTGGCTCAGAATTGTCACAAGTGCATATAAAGGCGGAAGAGGAGCAGAGTACAATCTTGCCATTGAAGAGGACTGTGCATATGGAGATCCCATACTTCCTTGAGTCTATTGTACAGTTTCCTGTTTAGGAACTGTTGTGTTTGAAAGCTTCCCAGCAGAATCTTTCTCTGTTTTGAAGTTATTTCACAGTTCAACACCATCCAGCAGTTCTGCAAATTCATCCTAGATTGCAACACACAATGTCTTGGAAGTAAAATCAATCCAGAGCCGGTTTTGCATAATTATTTGCAACTTGATTTACTCCTAAAAAAAGTTGTGTGCCTCTCTTGCATGCACAATATTTAAACTGTATTGACTAAATCACAGAAACTGCAAAATATTTTTTTTAAGTATAGGTTTATGTAGTCATTCTGGGAAGGAAAAGGTACTCAATATTTGGGTCTAGAGATTATATACAATTTTCTGACAGTACTAAGCAAACATCAGTGATGCAATGTGATTATAAAATGCCTGCATCTCTTGGTGTTTCCTTGGTCTCTTGGTAAAGGTGTTGCTGCAGATTGTGTATAATGCAGCTGCTTTCACCTAGCCAAACCAGTAACAGGAATTAAATGCTTCTAATTAATAAACTCTTTTCTTTATAGGAGTGACTGTACTTTTTTTGCTGTAACTCATAAATTTAATTCTTCAGGACTGTATGTGTATTGTAAGAGCTTATTACTACATGTTTTGGCTCAGACCAGCCCCACAAAGTTTACCCAGGTCCCTACTGCTTTTACTTCATGTTTTTATTGTGAAGCAGTTGGTCAGCATCACAAGCAATTCAATAGTTTGGGCTGAATTACACTACTCTGACTCTATGCTGCAGATTAAGATAAAACTTCTGTGGAAGTATCCCAACACACAGGGAAGAGGAACGTTCAGGAGTTGCAGATTACCACTTTTCAATGTCATTCTCCAAAACCTATTGTAAATCTATCCAACCCCTGAGCTCTGCCTTGTTCAGACCTGCACAGTTTTAGTGGTGCCTCCTGGCTGGTAGTTTCTGCAGCTTACCTTGGTTTTGTCTGTGAAAGGAAGTAGTTTGCTCATCATAAGGGAATTTTGTCAGACCAGGGAAGATCCTTGCATGTGCAGGACTGCTACTGTCTGGGATGATGGGGTTGTGCCATTCTAATTTAGGTTTCAAACAGCTCAGCTTTTAGTACTGTGGCAATGAGATGTTTTAGAACTGAGGTTTGGCCATGTTCCAGTAGGTGAGGAGACTTCAAAGGCTGACTTCTCTGACTGATATGGGCCTTATTTTGGTTTCCTACATACAAGAATCATACTCTGTGATCTTACATCTCTCACCCATCGTTAACCTCTTAAGCATGATAAACAATCATGCATGTTTACATCCAGGCAAAAAAGATTTTCAGCTGTGCCCTCAGTCTTGCTTCACCATAGCAAAATGACTCCAGAGTGCCAGCAAATAGTAACTCTGCCCAGATGCAGTGCTTGCTGCAGCTTGAATCCCATGGAGATGACTGGTGACAGCATCACAGAAGCTTTAAGTAGTTAAAAAGCATCTACATGGACATAAGTGCTGAGCAACTCAAGTGTTTAGAGAAGTGATACCAAGCTTGGACACACAAGCAGAAGACTTTGTTTAAACATCTAGCAAATTTGCAATGGACACAGGAACAGACTGCACTCACTGATCCCTAGAAGATGATACAGGGCTCTGTTCTAAAATGAATCTAATTTTTTTTTTGTGGAATTAACCACAGAATGAAAGGAAGATGGAAACTACAAAAAAGCCATGCTGTGTGCTAGTTCTGCTTAAGAGATTCTGAAGAAAAAGGTCTTGTGCAACTGGAAACAATTTGTTAGCTGGAATGATAATAAATCCTCTCTTCAGCGAGAGAGAGAAAATATTTCACATCAGCTTCTGCAGAAGCCAGTTGTGGCCTTTTCAGGCCATGCTTCAAGCTGATGAGAGCTATGCAAGTGTTGTTATGGTAAGTAAGCTCAGTCCCTTGCAACACGTATGTGAGGGATCAGCTGAGGAAAGAAAGGGAAGAGACACTCCTTTTCATAATAAAAACCTACACAACTGGCTGCTGTCCCATTAATTATGCCATTAGCTTACAGTTCCTATTCACAAATCACTGACAACAGAGAAGAACAAAGCATTTTCTGTTTTACATTTACATCGAGTTGGACTTAAAACCTCACTGTCTTTTAGAAAGCAGGCACTTCGGCAAACAGATGTGCTTGGACAAGCACAAAGGGTTTGTCTGTAGCCCTTGCTTTTAAACAGCATTTGCCTGTACAAACGGAAATCCAGCCCAAATTGCAGACCATGGACTTAAACTTCAAAAGAAAACTCTAGAAAAGACAACACAACTTTATTTAAAGGCAAATGATAATTTTGGGTGTCTTCCCTACTGTTTGGCATCAATCAGGACAGAGCAGAGGTGAGGAGAGTATAAAAAAAACAAAGCAGTAGTGAAACTTCTGCCGATGTTCCTATTTTGGACAGCAGGAGGATTCCAACATGGTAGTGAAACTTACCCGTAACGTTTGATGCATCTATTTAACAAAAAATAGATTCTAATACACATAGGATTCATCTGTTAATACAAAACTAACCTTGACCAGTACAGCTCCTCACACAATACTTCTCACCCCATAGCAGTGGGTAGGATATTTATATTTCTAACATAATTCAAAGGTGAGAAAAAGGCATCAAGGCTTTGCGACACACAGATCACCACACAAGTTCTTTTCTTACAGCTTGTAACATCAAAACCTAGCACACCCCAGATCTAGTCTTTGGAGAACTACCTGAAAAGGTTTTCAGTAGGAACTATCTTATCCATGCTTCAGGTTTCGAACGTTAAAAAATCCTGACAAGTTCTGTAATTACCTAGGTAACATTCTTTGAGATAAATCTATTTCTTTCCTGCTGTGCCCTTCAGACCATTCAGATTTATACAGAGGTATGTAACACAGGAGAATCCTTTAGCATTGTTCCATTTTCCACAGTACATTAACAGTTCTCTGATATGAAGCTCAAGGTCACCTTGCAAATCAATCAAAAGCCCTTCAGCTTGTTTTTCCTTGTTTTATTTTTGTTGCTTGGGTTGGGTTTGGGTTTTTTCACTGCTGTGTTGCCCAGTTACAGAACCTTACTCGTCGAGAATATGGCAAAGAACTGTTCATGTGCTCTGTGTTCTTGGTACTTTCCATTGCTTAGTTCACCATGATAAAATTAGATTTGCAATGAGCTTAAAAGAGAAAAGAAATACAGTGTTCAGTACGTTACTCTGATTCATCTGTGTGAATTTGTGCATTACATAAATTAATTAGGATTTAGGGTGTGATAGGATAATTAGGATTTAGGGCTTTAGGATAGAAGGGTATTATGACAGCCTACTCCCCTTCCTATCCATTCCTTACAGAATCACAGAATTACTGAGGCTGAAAAAGCCTTCTGAGCTCATCCAGCCCAGCCCATTACCTAAATTCACCACATCCACCAGACCAGGGCACTAAGTGTCACATCTAGTCTCTTAAACATCTCCAGGGATGGGACTCCATCAGCTCCTTGGGCAGTCCATTCCAGTATCTAACCATGTACTACAGTGCTAGTTCTCAAAAAGCAGTGTTTGTCTTGAAGATCCTCACTACTGCTTAGAAATTCTTGATTAGAGGAAAATTGCTCAACATAAGCCACTAAAAGGGAAGTTATCTGTGAAAATATCTGGCACATGTTCCTATTTTTAGCAACCCTCCTTCCTAAGCATTGTTTATGTGTGGTATGCAAGGAACAAGCGTGACTTACCTATAAACTCAGTGACAGGATCATGTTCACCTTCTGTTTTAATAGTACCTGCAATGCTTTCGTTTTCCAAGATAGGAAGGAAAAGCTGTACAAAGTCTGAGGTATATGGGGGAGCAATCACATCGAGCACCTGAAACAGAAGATAAAATAAATTACTCCAGTTAGAGGAGTAGGGACAGTTTTTAATTTGCTCTAGTGCTAGTCCTGAAAGCATACCAGTAGTTGCACTAAAGACATCTTGCTGTCTGTACAAGTGATTAACTAGGTATTCTTGCAGTACTCCATCCAGCACCTTAACACATTTAGAAGTCAGGAGAGGTCTATATCACATCCTACTGAATACTGGTATCACATACACTGCTCAGAATCTCATCTCAGATCTGGAAACATTTTGAATCTGAGGAGAGCTGACTTAATCTCCAAACACACACAACTGATAAATTAAAGTTTATTCCTACAGGTTAATAAAGGTCACAGGCTACTGACCTCTGTCACAAAGTATCTGATGAGAGAGATATCAGTATCTAGCTTCTCCAGGCATTTACGGATATAGCTGACCACCGGCAGGACATATCCTCGACTGAGTAAATGCACCATCCTATCCAAGAGAGTCTTCTTCAGTTCTAGCTGATGTTGCAGGAAGACAAGAACAAACAGATCAGAACTTCTCTCAAAAATGTGCAGTTTGCATTGCTCATTCTTAATGACTCAGTATCTGCTATGTTACATTTTAACCTTGACCATATCCTACATTAAATTGTTAGAGCTGCTGTGGCAGCAAAAGCTGTTATCTTGAAAAAGCTTAACTAACTGGAAGGAACACAAATACCAAATCCTTCAAGAATCACCTGCTCCATGACATCAAGCTGTGAATGTTCTGTTTCAAAGAGCTTGACAAGAAGTTGCAAAACTTGGGGATGAAGCAGCTGATGGCACGTACTGATCTGCAAACAGGACAGCAAAGTCATACCTTCAACATTTATATAAAACCCACCAGCCTTTGTTAGACAAACAGACATTGATGATCAGTGCTTCTACCAAAATATTCCACCTTTCTTTCTTTAATGCCAAAGTTTTCCTAGTGTAAATAATGCAGAGTTGAGAAAAACAAGTAACTCCAAATAGAAACATAATAATATCTGTATATTTATTGACTTACTGCCACTAATCAGTGAACTGGATAGACTTTCAGTTAGAAGCAACAGAACTGGTCCTACTCTCCATAAGGTTTTACATTGTTCAGCTTTAAAAGCTGTGCAGAATCTGTAAGTCTAATTTGTCTTCTGCGGAAATATTTGAGTTGAAAATGTCAAAAAGTTTCTCCCCCCCCCCACCCCCACACTTCCTCTTCTTCCAAACACTCAGCAACTTGTACTTTCTTCACTTCTCCACCATGGTGTCTGTTTGGAGATGCATAGCTGCTGCTGCTGGGAGAAAATGCTATCACTTCTGAAGTTGAAGAAAACATATAATGGCTGGAAAGCTTCGTTTGGACCTGGAGAGACTGTTGAGAATTCTGAACTTTGAACTAAAGTTGGATGATCGCAGTGATTTGAGAGAGAAGGAACTGTCTACAATAAGGATGTTCTGGACATTACTCCTACACTGAACTTAGGTGAAATGTGACCAAACACCGTCCGTGTCTGTGTCCTGTGTGGGGTCAATTTAATCTGTGTGGTGGGGGGAGTAAATTAAAATGTCTTGGTGCCTTTCTTCCCTCAAATGGAGTCAGTTGTTTCACAGCCTGCAGATTTGTCAATGGGTTTACTTAACCCTCCCTTTGTGTCTGATGCTTTAGCTACAAGCTCTTGGATAAACTATTGTGGGGGTCTGTGACCCACAACATAATAGTAACCCAGACGGGACGCAGGAGGATTCAGACAAGGACCCACTACAATGTATACACACTTTTACCTCATCCAATAATGCCAAGTGAACTGGAGTGTGATCAGTCTGCAGCTGGAAGTATCGTGGTTCTGACACTGTCCAGTCCACCCACTTCAACACTCCCATTGCCACCACTGGGAACCTACAGAAAAAGAGCACAGGAGCATAAAAACCTGTACAAAAACACTCAACCAAAAAAACTTCTAATGAACAATATAATGAACAATAATAAGCAATAATGAACAAATTTGTCAATAGACAAATAAGGCTTTCAGTGTCGTCTAATGGTTGCTAGAGTTTCAGTGTAAATTACAGTAGAATTCAGAAAGTTCAAGAACTTCTGCTTGGAAAGCTGCTAGCGCACCAAGAGTTGTTTCCATCATGAAAGGAGGAGAATTAAAAACAGTTAGACTGAAGAAAAATTCTTTTCACAAAGACATTCCCTGCTCAGCACAAAATACAAAAAATAGGCCACAAAACGAATGTTATCTGAGAATTCCTACTTTTAAGAGGTAATAAAGGATACATCTATTGCTAGGACAGCTTTCTTTGGAGATGGGAAGAAATCCTTCCATTTTTTCCAGTGTCAGAGGAATGTGTCCTGTGACACAAGGGTGACGAGTCACTGAAAACCAGAATTTATGTCCTTATGAGAGAGATTCCAAAGAATTGCATGTACAGTTTTTAAAGCCTCTGCAGACCACATCTTTACGTACTCTACAGTGAGGAGGTGCTCACAGAGTAGTACAAAAAAAGGCATTTCCTTCAGCAGAATAAAATCTTCCTTCCAGCACCAAAATTTGGACCAGCTTTTCTGCTAACCTGATGCACTGATAGAGAGTGCTCAGTTCTGCAACCAACTCTGACGCTCCTTTGTTCTCATTGCAACATAGATTGTGAACAGTTTCAATGGCTTTTGAGGTTGACTTGAGTTCATCCTTGTTTATGCTGACTCTCTTGTTCTGAAAAAGAGCAAAGTGTGAACACAACAGACTTGTGAATATACTGGAAGTCTTTGGTTACTTAAGGAAAGGAACTGTAACCTGCGATCAGTCTAAGATTACACTGCATTTCTCAAAATCTAGACCTAAATGCAAGTTTCAGAAGAACTAAGCAAGGAGCTGAAGTTGGAGCATGTCTTTTCTTTAGCACAGTCAGGCCACTGTAGGTAAAGCTAACACTATTGGCAGAACTGAACTTTACCTTTTTCCACATCTCTACCACACTGGCTGCATATGCCAGGATGTGAATAAACTTGTGCTTGTGGTCCTGGTTGATCTTAGCACCTGGCTTAAACAAGGACTGCATAAACAGGTCCAGAAAGGCAGGTACTCGAATCTGTGAAGAAAATGGAGGGTTTATGAAAGCCTGAGAATTACCAGAGGTGTCTAGAAATGCAGTTTGTGCACCTGATGTATCTCATGTAGTAAGAGAGATAACAAAGTCCCCCTGAGGAGTAGAGTAAGAGGGTTTTCTGAAGAGAAACAA
>VZRI01012378.1:0-28840 GCA_013397515.1 Upupa epops
CTGAACACAATACTCCAGGTAAATGGAGTAAATGCCCCTCATGGCAGGGGCATTGGAATTAGATGATCTTTAAGTTCCCTTCCAATCTGAACCATTCCATGAATCTGTGAGTCCAGGTTGGAAAAGACCCTTAAGACAATCAAGTCCAACTAGTAATTCTGCCAAGTTCACCACTATACCATATTGTGAAGTACCACATCTAAATGATCTTTAAACACATCCAGGGAAGGTGACTCAACAACCTCCCTGGGCAGCCTGTTCCAATGCCTGAATACTCTTTCAGTAAAAATAAATCTCTTGATGTCCAGCCTACGTGTAGTTGTAGAAAGCAAAATGGTGCTGATACAGAATTCAGTTTGTAAGTACATCAGGGGCTGCGTACTTTTAATTATTTATTTAAATGTATATTTTTAATGGATTTATTATTTCTCAGAAATTTTCAAGTAATGGATTCAGTGTTTTGTAAAAAACATAGTTACTTTTGTAATCTAACCTTTCAAGATCTAGTAAACCACACAGTATTTCTAGATCTTTTCTAAGAATTTGTACCAAGTGAAAACCTTACATTTTCAACATTTTGTGTAAGCATAACAATACAAGTAACACCATGATTTTTTATGTTTTAATTGAGAGTCAGGCATTTTGCCTACAGAGGGAAGGATGTACTCATACATACAAGTCAGGTTAAATGTATGGAAAAGTTTTTATATTCCTTTTTTGAAGGAAAATACTAAAAATAAGCTGTAGTAGGAAAGTAAACAGTTAACAAACGAGTAACAGCAGGATGCATTTAGTTACAGCTTTTTACACCCGTGTCTGCAAACACTCTCTCATACACACTTTTTTATTGGCTTCGTCATATACCTGTTTGAAGTCGGGATGTTCATGGTTGCATCTTTCCACCGAAGGATAATCTGGCTCTGAACAGGATGATTTTAAAACCTGTGTTTACAATCACTAGATTGGTAATTTTGTCCTCATATTTTACTCCTTTATTACATCAAATGTAGTATTAATTCTAAAGAAACTATTTTATCACATTCATTAATGACTATGTTCAAAATTTACAGACAAAAAAGACAAATAAAATGGTAAGTTCTCAGAAGATTTTGATGAATATGTTCTTCTTGCACCATTTGCAATGCAAAATTAATTGAGTTGAAAGCAAATACCAAAGTTAGCTCTTCAGACTTTAATGACCGTATTCTACTTGGCAGTGCAGCCAGGACTTACTCATGTGTTACAGAATACCAGAAGTTTATTACAGATAAGGAACCTTATCATCTTCCATATCAGAATTCCCATTGAGAGCAAGAATGCTATTTGTATTCTGATGTAAAAGAAAGGTTTGTGATCTTTCCAAGGTTTTTACGTGTTTTGGGGATGGTAAATATGTCTTACCTCATTTTCAGATAAGAATGGCTTTTATTCATGCCAAGAAATATAATCTAGTACTTTAAAATAGATTACTTGGCTCTATTAGGGCTGAACATCCAGTTCTTTCCTTGATTGGCTGGATGTCTTTTCAAATACTGTATGCAAAGGTAATCTCTGAATTAGAAAAATCCTTTCAATGTAGTTTCTGCTTCAAGGACAGAAAGGAACACCCCAGTTGGGTACTACAGCACAAAAATAATTAATGTATCTTGCAAATTACATTTTACCAAATAATTTCAGGAAGTAGATTTTATGGAAAATAACCTGTGAGTTAAAAATGTCAGACTTAATTGGAAGAAACATTGTGTGATTTACACCATCACACATGGCCAGCATTAAATGAAGGGTCATTCTTTATCTCATCACAGTCTCTGTAAACAGAGCTTCTCAGACCTTTGACCTGTTTCAAATGGTAAATTCCAACAGGGACTTCTTCCTCTGACAGAATTTAGTAAAAGTCATAACTCTCCAGTATCCTTGCCTGCTCCTCCTACCACAAATAAACTTTCACAAGACTGGAGAAAATGAGAACGCTCTGACAACAACCAGTAAATGTATAAAGCAGGATACTATGTTCAGCTGTAATTTTTTTCATCACATTCCTTATTTTGCAATTTGGGTTGATCAGGAGAAAATAATTCCGTTAAACTCATCTCTTTCCAAGACAGCATTCCTGATTCTCACTCCCCTTTTATTTCTTGCATGTTTTCTAATTAAGAAGCACCCTCCCTTTTAGAAGACACTAGAATCCAACACCTCAAACTGTCCCTAGTGAGAACTACTCAAACCAGTGATCTTTACAAGAACCTATTTTAAATACTTTCCCAGAAAAAATAAAGGGAATTTTTCTGAAATTCTGAAATGTGGAAGGTGTTAAGGAAAATTATCTCAAAATGTTCTCACACAGGAAATTACTGTATAAGAAAAAGCACCTACAATTTATA
The DNA here is from genome assembly GCA_013397515.1 of Upupa epops. NCBI lineage: Eukaryota > Metazoa > Chordata > Aves > Bucerotiformes > Upupidae > Upupa > Upupa epops. Next base: position 2,382 of record VZRI01012378.1, read on the forward strand.
AAGAAAATAACCATCTTACCTTCAGAGAGAGTTGTTTCTTACCCTTGCACAATAGGACAAAATCATTAAGCTTTGATCTCTGTGTGAGGATCACCAAATTCTTAGACTCTGTTTTACATAAAGGAGAACACTGTTATAAAATGTGTATCATTTTGTAAAATGAAGCACAGCTGAAAATACTTTGTAAAAAGATAACGTTTCTTCACATTGATAGGTATTAGGCATAGAAACAAGTATAATTACTATTGATACCATTCTCTTCTGTAATGTATTTAAAGTCTGTAACCTAAAATTTGCCATATATATACTTTTTTGCTGTATTTATAGTTAATGTATGGCATATAAGTTGTACATTTATATGTAATATGAACTACAAAGGCATTATCTATTAGTACTTAATGCATTTATGTTATATACATCTTTACACATCTATGACAGCATGGAAAATGTAGGATTTTTTCCCCTTTGCTTTCTGGTAAAAAAATCTTTCATTATCATAATTTGAGGTACATTGGAATTGCTCCCTTTTGATATAATACTGTTTTTTCAGCTGCAGAAAGTAACAGTATATCAGTAAAACAGGAGTACTCCTCAGTCTTAGAAACTGACAGTATTCATTACCTTCTGGTATCCAGCACAAGTAAATTAATTAAGGCACCTTTTGTCAACTGATAGTGCATACAAGAGCACTATCTACAAAAGCCATTACAACTATCTGCCTTGTGAACCAGATAATACCACCCGTGCTTTTTTGAACTATCTCAGGTGTGCTGTTTAATACAAAAAAATACAAAAGAAAGTAGCAGTTCACCTATTTGCCCATCACTGCAGCAACTGAAGAAAAATGTTACAGGGGTTACATGATTATTAAGTAATTAAGTAATTAGCAGATGCAGTTAAGGATTTTTTTTCATATTGCCATAGATCTTTTTTAACCTCTAAAGGATAATCATAATCAGAAGAATATATTAACCCCTTGACTGATTCTAGTTCCCCTTTAAACCTGGCCTCGATTTTATTTACCCTAACTTGCCCTAACTGTAATGATCTTGGCGAAATCTTCTGAAGGAAATCTGTCTGAGCCAGTTACAGCATGAAAATAGCATAAAAATCCTTGTTAAAAATTGAGACACACTCCGGCCTAGGGTAATTTACAGAGCTTATCTATGTATTTAGACAAATGTAGTAGACTGTAGGAGGCCTAAAATTCTGCCACCTTTATTACTTTTTGTGACATTAGATTGCTTCAGCCACAATTGTCCCACTTCAGCAGTAGCAAGTAAGATGAACATCAACAGGCAAGAAAGATTTCATATCTAAGTCAATAGTGTTCTGACTTAGAGCTGAATTGGCAACAAAAGAGGGGTGCAAAAGTCCAGTCAGTTGACCAGGGACATTATCCTTGTCTTTCTCTGTGTATAGAGTTTGTTGCAAAACATTAAGATACATGTATATTCCAGCCTGAGTAAATCCAAAGGAGCCCAACTTTCACCTCTGCAAAATGTGACAAATCATCTGTCAGGCAGACAGTGAATACTGAGGGAAGTAATCATCCTTTTCATGATTTTGTATGTAATAATTCCACTCTCTGATGCATTTTGGAGTAATGACACTCAGGGTACTAAAAACTTATCAGTGCCTAAGGGGCAATTTTACTAACTCATGAAATGGAAATGCTTTGAAATGAACTAACTACAAGAAAACACTTCTTGCTTGGGGTGACCCTGAAATCCCAAATGGGATTTGTGAGGTTATTAATATTTTATACTGTTATGTAGAACCCCTCATTTGGCCATATTCAAGGTGCACTCCTGAAGCAGAGCGATATTTGCTCTCAGTTTGTTACAGCAGCCTTTTATGGTTGAAATTGGAATACATTTCTACTCAAATACCTAGATCTAATATATCTTTTTCAATAATTTCTTATGCTTGCAATACAGTAATTCAAGAAATGAGTTTCCACTTTGTTCATACCCATTTCTTTTTGGCTTTCCTCTCCTGATACAGTCTTTGCTAGGTAATACCCTATGCCAGCAATGGAACACGTACATTTTAAAAAACAGAGGCTTTTCTAGCTTGCATACATTTTATTTCCTTGTATACATTCTATTTGCTCATTTGTCTTCAGTTGAAGCCATTACTCATAACTTGATAAGCCAAATTTAGTGATCTTGAAGATTTCTTCTTACAGAATACAGGCTCTTTCAGATTTAGAACTGTCCAGCAATCTGCCCTAAATGAAAGTCTGGTATAATGCTACTTCTAATATGAAGTCTATGTATAAAACATTACTAATGTATTTTCCTACTCTGAAAACACCTCTTCAAAACTTGTTCCTAACAAAGAAAATTTTTATTTTATTCATTTTATTACCATAGGAGTCTTAGCTGCCTTACCCGTCCCTGCTTGCTCAATCCTTGAGAAGACACTTAACCACGCAATGTCTAAAACAGAAGATTTTAAAAAATATGTTGAATTAGACAGTTGGATTCTTCAGATCTAACCCCATCACATTTTAAAGAATTATTTTAAAACATAAACTGAGGAAGAGTTTGTAACATCAGTGTGCGTCAGACTTGTTTTTATGCAGGTCTCTGAGCTAATATAATTCCAGAAGACTGTACATTTACACTTGTGAACAAGATTTGTGAACTCTGTATCTAATAAATGTATTAATCAATCAATAATCTTTTGCAAAAGCCAATGCACCTGATAAAACCAAGGTTAGTAATGAGATGAAAGGCCCATAATGCTATCAAAGAGAATACCTGACAGTCTTAGGCAGCAAGTATGTGGAACCTAATACAAAACCTATGAGGTAGGGAAGTTAACAGGTAGCAATAGGCAGTGGGTATCTGCCTTGAATCATGTAGCGAGCTCTCTGTGGTGAAGGCATATCCCACTTCTGGTCAGAGTCACAAACATCCAGGTTACAGATGAGTTCACAAACTTCTATTGTATACCTATATGGATTTTGATTCTGATCACATATTAGCAATATTAATTGCATTAGTTACTTCAAAATGTGATGATGTTATAAATTTAAAAGATACTTCAAAAGATAAAAAGTACATTTAGATACCTTATCATAGAACAATAGAATGTTTTGGTTTGGAAGGGACCTTCAGAGGTCATCTAGTGCAACACTCTAGTCCAATCACCCAATCTCTGCACTGAGCAGAGATGTCCTTAATTGGATTACCATCCAGGCTTTTAGACCAGCAGATTATCATGACCTGTATCCTTCTGTGAGTCTCCTTCTCATCTAGCCTCAGTGCAGCTGTCACTATTCACAATTTAATAGAATAAAAATAGCATTAATCTGGTTCATACCTATATCAAACAAGCCTTTCTATGTCTTTTCTGAGGCATATATAATGGACTTTTCAGTCTTGCAAAATCTGGGCCTTTGTAAGACATAAAGCTTGAGTAAATTGACAACTGTCTTACAGAATTCAACATTTTTTCCTGTATTTCAGTTAGAAATATGGTTTACTGTTTCCTCTACCAACTTTTAGATGTCTGGAAAATGAACAGTCTGACCATAAATCAGCCACTGACAAGAACACAACAAAAACCACAACTCTATGCACTGTATCGACCTATCTTTTAAATACCTCCATGGCTGGTGAGTCAATGACTTCTCACACAGCCTGTTTCAATGCTTAATGACTGCTTAATGACTGTTTCATTTTTCCTCATACTCAACCTAAATCTCCCCAGTGCAACAGGAGACCATTTCTTCTAATTACTTGGGAGAAAGGCCAACTTCCAACTTCCTCCTTTCTGGTAGTTGTAGAGAGCAATAATTTCTCTCTGAGCATCCCATTCTCCAGGTTTAGCAATCCCAGTCCTGTGAGAAGTCCCTCAGGCACTTCTCACAGGACTTCTGTTCTTGATCCTTGACCAGCTTTTTTGCCCATCTTTGGATGTGTTCCACCACCTCAATATCTTTCTTGTAATGAAGACCTCAAAACTGAATACAGTACACATAATAGTACACTTAATATGTCATACAGTACTACACATATGGTTGGTAAATTTTGGTACGAAAAGAACACTACCTTCTTGAGATTGTGAATCCTTTGTTGATATTACATGATGGCCATGTTCATCTATGTCAAAATGCACTGTTTTTGAATCTTCAGTCTGTATATAGCATTTCAGTGTTTCCCGCAGACTAAATGCTAATAAAAATGAGTAGTAGTTAATTTTATTAGCAACAGAAAAATGGTGAAATTACATAATAAAAATATAAAGCAAAATTTAATAGCAATTATTGCCTCACAATCTATTTGAACTACAACAATGTGGCAAACATAAAACAGATATTGTATAGTGGGTTTAAGCAGCTGGTTTGGGGTCTTGATGGTGGTGTGAAGAAGGAAAACAAAGACTTGCAAGTTTGCCTCAGTGAGAAAAGATGTATGCTGCAACTTCTGAAGTGTTAACGTGTGGCAAGTGAAAACCAGTGCTTACCCAAGCCACTGGTAAAGATGCAGTAGTTTATGTGCTGATGTCTCACTTGTTGCCTTAGAGTCAGGGCCACAGTCTGCCTTATTCTGTGTTTACCTGCAACTAAGTAGAATGACCCCAGGTCACACTTGACTTAGAGTATAAATGGAGCCTTTCTGGAGAACTGACTTTGAGATGGTCTCCCTTGGAGCAGCAGGTTTGCAGCCATGGACTTTCGCCTTGGGTCAGGATGCTGTCCTACTTCCCAGAACTGAGTAACTCCTCACCTCCAGTTTTGATGAGTGAGCTTTGCTTTGGGTACCCTGGAGTGGGAGAATCTCCCTTGTATGTGTGAGTGCATAATTTGGAACATCTTAGAGAATTCCTGAGAGTTTAGGAATTCTGTTGTTTGGCAACACATTCTCAACTAACATCTGAACGTCTGTGTTGCTGGAGTGACAAACAACTCCTGTTGCAATCAATCTGCATTTTTCTGGTATCTACTGCAGTATAGCTTTGTGGTGCCTCCATGACATGGGCAAAAACCTGAGCCTGAGAGCTCTTTCCAACAGCCTGAGAAACAGTGTAAGAAAAGGGATTGTGGATAGCTGTGTTGAAAGACACTAATGGCAGCAGGAGGAATTCGAACACAAAAGAAGGCCTAAATTAGCAGTTGTTTGGTGACTACTCTTACAGTGGTGGAGAGTGCTCTAAGGGTAACCAGAGCAAGGCTGTGCACAGGAGCCTTTACATGGAGAGGGATGTCAAAACCACAGAATTAAGTTTTTTTTTCTGAAGGAGAGGTGAAATAGAAAAAGCATGTCTGCAGTATACTGTTTCTACATTTGTTTATTACTTAGATAATTTCTTGTCTGATTCCCAATTTTGCATTTGAAAATTGGATCTGTGTATGGACAACAGTTTTAGGTTAGAGTGCATATGGCACTAAATTAGCAGCATTTACTATGAGGGCCTGACAAAACTTACTAAAAAAATACCCATAACTGTAGAGGTCTTCATAGCTAAAAGCTGTCAGGAAGAAAATTGTTCCCCATCATTACTGAACAAAACTGTTCTGCTCTGGATATCAGGAGAATGCAGGTCCAGCCACTGGGGTGTCAGAGACCTAGATAATAACATTACACAGAACAATTTTGATTGTGTTAGGTTGTTCATTGTTTTACTGGAATAGGTTTGATCCTTGCAAAATCAGTTAAGACATCTCTGCGACCACACAGATTTCCAGGGTTTGCTGTAAGATAGATAATTTTTTCTTTGCCAAAAAACGTAGGCAAGTAGAACAACAGCGCACTTAAAATGAACTAGCAGTGACATAATGTTCTGGGAATGCTTGACTTCACCAGAAATCTTGTTATTACTCTAAGATTTACGTACTTCCTCTAAAACATCTGTATTCCAGCAGACTTTGGGGAAAAAACAAAACTGTTTCCAAAAAGTTTTCTTTCCACATTGTTAGGCTGAACAGAAAAAACATGTATAGTCAACAAAACAGACAGATGTTGCACACCCTGACAGCTTGAATCACACCCTCCAGAAGTAGCAGGTCTGACACATCCTGCGTTGGACCTTCAATATCTGCAGAGCTTATTTATCCAATGGGCAAAGCCCTTCTCTGCAAAGGCTTGGCAACTAAGGCTAGGAGACACCCAGAAAAATAGGTGGGTTGTTTAAAAAACAAAAGGCCAACAACTATAATAATTAATAAAGCAAATATTTTAAAGATTGCTATAATAGTTAAAGTGCAAGAATTCTATTCTTAACTAAAATTACAAAAAAACAAGTGTAGTGCCCAAAATAAAACAGATGTCAGGCCTGCTATGCATTCACACTTTTCTGGTTGTTTTACAGGTAGCTCTCATTTATTTGTTCTTATGGGTGTTTTTAATTTTGACCCTAGTATAGATAAGATGTTCTAGATAGTTAATTTGTTCAGGTTCTGCCTTGGATTGGAATAATCTTTCTGAGATTACTAACATACCTACCACTCAGAAGAGTTACCTGGATTTCCAAAAGCTGTATTCACATTTCTTTGCTGACATCGCTTCTTAGTAGGCTGATTTCCAGAGTAAGAATCTTCATACGGCTTTCTGTATCCTGAGCGAAGCAGCATTGTGGAAGCATCTGTGCAGTCCTGACAACTTGAGTTGCCTCTCTTTCCCATTTCCTAAAGTAGAAATGATAGTTTGTCACGATACTTCTTCATGACTTTGCAAAGATTGTAATTTTGATAATTTACAATTAAAGGAAGCAGGATAAACTTGAATGTTTGTCTACTTGCACGACCCAAGTGTGTGTTTAACAAGTGACAACCAGTATGTTCCAGTAACAAATCAATTAGATATTTATCTACATTTTCACTAAGATGCAGGTTATTATGGATACATTTGTATGGAATTGTATTTTAAAAGACTTCCCATAGATAAGCAATTTATATGAGTGCAGTTTAATTTATTTATGTTTCTCAACAGTGGGGAGCTAGCTACACTTTGCTAGCTGTCCTGGATAATCATATTTATCTTTCAGACTACAGTCTAGGATCTACTTCTGTGCCAAGGCGACACACATAGTAGATGAGGAAAAGGCTGTGGATGTTGTTTACCTTGATTTCCATAAAGACTTTGACACTGTTTTCCACAAAATCCTCATGAAAAAACAAGCTGCTCATGGTTTGGATGAGGAAACACTCTACTGGATAAAACACTGGTTGGATGACCAGGCCCAAAGAGTGGTCGTCAGTGGTGTTAAATTGAGATGGTGATCTGTCACAAATGGTGTTCCTCAAGACTAAGTATTATGACCATTTCTGCTTGACACCTTTATCAATGATCTTGACGAGAAAACAGGGTGCACCTTTAGTAAATTTGCAGATGGCACCAAGTTGGGAGGGAGGTTTGATCTGTTTGAGGGAAGGGAGTCTATACAGAGAGACTTAGGCAGACTGGATCAATGGGCCAAGGTCAGGATGAACTTCAACTGGGGTAAGTGCTGGGTCCTGCCCATGGGCCACAACAGCTCCATGACATGCTACTAACTTGGAGAAGTGTGGCTGGCAGAAAGGGACCTGACAGTCTTGGCTGACAATTATCGGAATATAAGCTAGCAGTATGTCCAGACGGCCAAAAAGGAAGATGGCATCCTGGCTTGTATCAGAAATAATTTGGGCAGCAGGAGTGGGGAAGTGATTGCCTCCGGTACTTGGCACTGGTGAGGCCACACCTCAAGTACTGTGCTCAGTTTTGGGCACCTCAATACATGAGAGACATTGAGGTGTTGGAGCAGGTGCAAACAAAGGCAACAAGGTGGTGAAGACCCTAGATAGCAAGTCTTATGAGGACCAGCTGAGGGAGCTGGGGCAGTTCAGCCTGAGGAAGAGGAGGCTGAGAAGAGACCTTATTACTCTTTATAACTACCTGAAGGCACATTGTAAAAAGGTGGGTGCTGGTCTGCTCTCACAGGTAATAAGCAGTAGAGGAAGGGGAAATGGCCTGCACCAAGGGAGGTTCAGGCTGGACATAAGGAAAATTTTTTCACTGAAAGAGTAGTCGGGGAGGTGGCTGAGTCACCATCCTTGGACATGTTTAAATATTGTTTACATGTGTTCCTTAAAGAAGTAGTCTAGTGGTGAACTTGGTAGAGTAGGTTTATTGGTTGGGCTTAAAGATTTTGAAGACTTCCAACCTGAATGATTCTATTATCATTCCTAAGTTCTTGAAAATTATGCTAACTTCAGCATATCATCTGACTCTCAGTAAAAAAATATGTAGCTACACTGCAATATTAAATTGTTCACATTTGCAAATTATTAATGTTTCTTTTACAATTCAATAATTTGACTTTAAAGTGCTCTGCATTTTTCAAATTATACTTGTGACTTTATTTGCCATCAATGACATTCTTCAGTTTTTGAAGGATAAGTTTAAAAAAACATTTATCATAACCTAGGCTGGATATTTGAAGGGAATATTAGTGTCTGAGAATGAGAACTTTTAGTGAGGGCACTGGAAAGTGAAATACTTCTTTAAAAGAATTTATTTTTTCTGGTAATGATGTCTCATTTTTCAAACACCCGGTAACTTGTAGACAGAGGTAGAAAGTAAAGGCTGAGTCTTCTTTATTTTCCTGAAACTGCTTTATCACTCAGCATGCTGAACAAAAGGATCTTTATGGTTATCCAGTAAGCCCTGACTGGGGAATGACCTCTGCAAAATTTTAACTCAATTGAGCTCTGTAAATTATGTGGGCAGTAATATTAATTTCTGATTCTTGAGATGTTTGGCATTACAAAGCATCAAGACTTTGTGGACCTACAATGTTCAAAACCAGACATCTAAATTCTTATAGAACATTCTTTCTGGAAACATCAGATCAGAAGCTGCACTTGATCAGAAGCTCTGAAGAAGAGTGTCTGGAAAGCTGCTTGACAGAAAGAGACTTAGGAGTATTGATTGATCATTGGCTAAATATGAGCAAGCAGTATGTTTGGGTAGTCAAAAAGTCAATGTCATCCTGGCTTGTATCAGACACAGTGTACACAGCAGGAGTGGGGAAGTGATTGTCCCTCTGAACTCAGCAGTGGTGAGGCCACACCTCAAGTACTGTGTTCAGTTTCAGGCACCTCACTACAAGAGAGGCATTGAGGTGCTGGAGTGGGTCCAAAGAAGATCGACAGGGTTGTTGAAGGGTCTGAACACCAGGCCTTATGAGGAGCAGCTGAGGGAGCTAGGGCTATTTAGTCTGAAGAAAAGTAGGCTCAGGGGTGACCTTACTGCTGTCTACAACTGCATGAAAGGAGGCTGTGGAGAACCAGGTGTTGGTCTTCTCTCACAGGTAGCAAGGACAAGAGGAAATGGCCTCAAGTTATGTCAGGGGATGTTTATGTTTAGCATTAGGAAAATATTCTTTATTGAAAGGATCATCAGTATTTGGAACAGGCTGCTCAGGGAGGTGGTGGAGTCACTATCCCTGCAAGTGTTTAAAAATCACAGATATGCTGCTTAGGGATATGGTTTAGCAGTGGGCTTAGTACCGTTAGGTTAGTGGCTGGACTGATGATCTTAAGGGTCATTTCCAACTGAAACAATTCTATGATTCTATGAGTGTACAATCCTGATTTCTGTTTTTTTATAACCAGTGAGGCAGTCAGGGAATCATCTTTTGCTGGATTTGCTCTTCATATACCGTAGTTGCTTATGACTTATGTTGATGTTGAGCTAGTCCTAAATGTTTACTGATTTTTTTGAACCATTGTCATACCTTGCAAACCACCCAGATTCAGAGACTTGCATCTGTGTTATTTACAAACACCACTGTAACAATTAGAGGATGTTAACAAGCCAAGACCCTCAAGAATTCCTGAAGAGGGAGATCCCTAAAAAGATTTTTTCAGCTGCATATATAGGAAGTAGAGACATTCTTAGGAAACATTTTATGTAGAAAAATAGGTTATCTTGAAGATCTGAAGAACAGTATTTCATTATTTTGGCTTGTTTGAACATGTAGAAAATGAAAAAGGCTGTGGAACTCCTGCTCCCTTCTCAGAACAGATCAATCACTCTACAACAAATAAAAAAAGTTTACATAGCTTGAATTTCCTCACATGTCCCTTAAGACTGAGTGACATACAAATATTCTCATTTCTATATACCTTTTCTCTCATGTCTTGTTCACACACAGATGTCACCTACTCCCTGTTGCTTCATTCTTACACATAGCTTTTTATGTTGTCTCTCCCTATGCCTGTTTGTTTCAATGTCTTTCATGTTTGTTTTGTGAGTTCTTTTATATCTTCTTCAAGGTATACACTGTTTGGACAGGGCTAGCAAGAAGTGCATCCTGATCTTGGCTGCAGAACTAGTCAACCACTGTTTGTTTTGGAAACTTGGTTCTGTTTTATGCTGGTTTGCATCTAAGCTACGTACAAGGGAAGCAGAAACATCAAGCTATAGAACTTTAAATTGCTGAAATAGCATATACTTGTGCATGCTGGTGGACAATGGCAATGTAATTACCCTAAAAGCACTGAGAGTTTGAAAAATTTCCGGCTATATAAACCATGCCAATACATTGATAGAAAGGCAGCAAAGTTATTGTGTTGTTATTATACATAGCTCCTCTTTCTCCCTTAGTGATCTAGTTTGTTCTTAGCCATCACTCTTGCTTCCACCTAACTCCCCAACACACCTAAATATTAAAAGAAATAAAGTAGTACAATCCACATGTCACCTCACACTATTTAAGCTTTCACAATAAGGCATCTCTAAGACTGTTTTCATTGAGTGTATTTGGTCACAGCCGAACAGTCCTGCCTCCAAAGAACACAAGTAAGTCCTCCAAGCTTGTAACAATTTAACACTGGATTAAGAAAAACTTTTAGCATCCACAGCTAATAAATGGTGAGGTTAACATATCTTCACAATCAGAAAGACTTCAAAAAAATCTATACTCGATAGTAGATATATAAATACAAAGTAGGCACAAATTTGGCTAAGGAAGAGATTTCAGAAGAAACCTTTAAAGTAGACTGAAAAAAACCAGTATTTGTTAGAATCTATATGAGCAGTCTGATAAAACAATCTTAAATTGAAGCCTACTTAAAAGCCTGCTTTAATATTCCACTCTTACTTACCGTATTTTGCCTGCTATTGTCTCTGCTGGCTTACTGCTACTCAGCAGAATGATGGAAGCAGCTCTGTAACAGCCAATTTATTGCCTGAATGCATGGCAGGAAGCCAAAACTCTGAATAAAAGTCTGACGTGGACTTAATCTTTTAGATCCCTACACTCACTCCTTTACACCAATGTTCTCAGGGCTCTAATTGCTGCTGGAATTGTAAGGGTGCTGGAAATAGCAAGAACAGACTTTTAAGATGGCACAGAAGCTGCATTCCTTGGAACGGCATGCAAAGTTTTAGTCAGTATTTCTATATAATGGCTGAACATGGTAATAAATACTATTCTGATATTTTATGTCACTGATACTATTCTTGCTATCTGTCATTCCTTCCACGGCTGATTCAAGAGCAGATGTTCGGTTTCTGGTAATACAGAGATACTGAAAGCTGGAGTGTAGCCTCAAATGCAGGAAGCTTCAAGTACCTGCTTAAACATTTACCCAGATATTAAACAGGCTTTGCAGGTATTGCCCCAATGAAAATAGCTAGACTGCTTGTAACATGAGTGAACTTGTTTAAAACAGACATGGTGCGTTACTTTGCCCATAAAGTCCTGATAACATTTTTATCATACAAGAACTAGCTCTTTCATAATCACATTTGGCATGCTCAATTTGCTTTGCCTATCTACCTATATACATTGCTAACCAGTTCCTCACCAGTTGATCCTCTCTATTCATACACACTCTATTTGTTTTAGTAAGTGAACCTTGCAGTTTTAAAGGAGTGAATCACACTACTGTATAGCCTGCTGAATTAATGAAAACTTTTTGTCACATCCTGATCATTAAGAGAAGCGAATAACTCAGGTTCATGGATGCACTTGGGGTCAAATTAATAAGGTGACTTACCCCATAGGTCCCCCATGAAAGTCAAAGTTTACTGACATAATCAGATTCTGAACTCAGAAGGCACAGAAATCACTGAAGTTACTTGACGACCAACTCAGAGACTAGAGGAGAAAAAAAAAGGGAAAGGGAAATAGTTAAGAGAAACTGAGAAGTTTTTCTGACTATCTTCTTGTCATTTTCTTGACCTAGTCACCTTCATGGATGGTGGCGGATGTGGTGGTCCTAGTGATAGGTGATCACCCCCTTCTCACTTCCTCAACTTCACAGATTGCTCCATGCCTTTGGCAGTCCCTGTCCATCCCTCAGCATGGCCACAGGTTGTGGCAGGGCTGATGTTGATGAGCCCCCTGAACCATCGGAATCCCTCCCTTTTATATTCACTATGCTGGTGTTCCTCCTGCTACCCTGTTCATAAGTCATCTTCTATTTGCTTCCAATTGTTTGAGCCATCTCACTTTTTGTTAATCAAAGTCTGACATCTCCTACCCTGTGGCTCAAACATTGTCCAAGTGGGATTGCTTCTTCTTTTCTTCTTACCAGATGGTGATTGTGATAGCAAGGAGGAAAATGAGGGGAGAAAGGAAGAGGGGAAAAGGGAGGGAAGAGAAGGTCATAAAGACAGATACCATTTACGACTGCACAAAATTATACAGTTAAGACATGTAAGTTAGTTCCTCAACCTGGTGAATCTGTGTGCTTTCACTGCTGAAGTTGTCCGGGATTCATCAGGCTGATCAGTTATTTGCAGTGCTCAGATTTTATGCATGCTCATTTTTAGTGGTGGAGGCATTGCAGGCAATAACACAACATTCTCCTGTAGTTAAGGTTACTATCCCATATACCCCATATTCTTTTAACAGTAAGATATATATCAAATGTGCACACACCCATCTGCATTCCAACGTGTGGGATAAGAGTAGGAGTGACATCTTTTGATTTCATACTAGGAAAAAAACACCTAGTAACAGTAAAATGTATTTAAAATAGATACAAAATCTCTAGGTGTTCAGTCCATATCTTATCCCTTTCCCATTATTAGGTTTTTCTGGTCTAATCAAGAGATGGGGCCTGTGGAAGGCCAGCAGAGATACCTACTTTCTACCCATACAGGGCAGAGTGGTGGTCAGGAAGCAGAAATAATTCTCTCCAGGAAATGGTTAAGCTTTCCCAGGATTTGACAGACAAGGTGAGCAGCCCGTTGAATGCAGCTCAGCCCAGCTGTTGCACGGGGCTTTACTGGATGTGTTTGAGTAGGAGAGTTTTGCGACTTTAGTTAGAGTTAGGAAGAAAGTTCAGCAGCTGAGGGGATCACATGAGGTGGCTCACAGACATGGGACGGGTCTATTAAGATTCTATCCCTTGATGCTATTGTAATTCTAAACCTCTGCTGACAGCATGAGTAAAACGCTGCCTGCTGATGGTTGGGACTGCGACAGAAGCTGTAACAATACTGGTAGTGGGGGAGGGGATCACCTCTGTGATATATAGCAGCCTGATGAATCCTGGACAAACTTCAGCAGTGAAGTCGCACAGATTCACAAGGTGGGGAAAATAACACACACAGCTTAACTCTAATTTTGAGCAAATTCGTATTACTGGTGATGGCAATTGCAGTTGTAAAAGAAATCTGCCTTTATGCCCTTTTTCTTTTCCCCCCTTTTCCTCTTCATTTTCCTTTTTCCATCCTTGTCCTCTGGCTACTCTGTTCATAAGTTATCATCTGTTTGCTTACAGTTGTTTGAGCCATCTCACTTGTTGTGAATCACAGTCTGACACTCCTCCAGAAATAATGACTTCTCTTTTTCACTATACTTCTCTTAAAATCAAGGAGCTACTGCTTTTATCTGATTTGTATACTATGTCAAGAAAGTTCTGTATTTTATGTGTGCTAGCATTAGGAAAACCCTTTTTTTGTTTATTATGTCCTCGCTGGACACTAGTAGCATATCAGATCAGCAGAAAGACTTTGTTGAAAGATATTTAATGACAAAGTACTGTGAAATCTTAAAATCTCAAATCTTTGGCTATTACTCAAGGAGAATGAAAAACATGGGAAGGATTCTAAAGGTCATGATGTAAGCCTGTCATTTCAGGACTGGACAAACACAATGAAAAATATATGATGCTTACCTTTTTTAATACAGTTGTTCAGAGTCTATACTAGCACGAGGTCTGATGCTGCTGCAGTAGCTACATTTTTTGGTACAGATAAGATGGATCCATATTGTGAAATGTAGACTGCATGTCACATTAACTGCCCTTACAGACTGCATCTGTTCCTGGGCCCTGATGTGTTTAAGTGGACTGTCTGTGTTCACTACAGCCAGAGCACAGAACAATGTTTATTTTAAATACCAACTCTATGAATATTATAACGCACTATATCGACACTACTCTGGATTAGCAACACAACAATGCATGCCACCAGCAGAGACAAAAAATCTTAAACTGTTTGTTACTGATACTATCTGGTTATATTAAGTTGTGTAAATAGCAAGTATATATTTACATTGCAGACTACCTCCCAACTTAGCCTTTACAATTTATTTTAAAATTTCTTTAGAAGGTAATTGACTGTGTCAATGAGCATTTCTGGATACAAAGTGTCTTTCTAAACACGAGTAAGTACTGATCTTCAACAATAAAGGTAAGTTTTAGTTATTGTATCTTGAATGTCACTGTTGACAGAAAGCTCGGCCATGAACCAGCCTGCAGCATCTTCTGTGACCAGCATGTGCTGCCACCAGCAATAACACTATCGAAAGCCAAATAAGCAGGGAATTTCTTCTGGTTCTGATGAAAAATACCAAATTATTGTGAGAAAAGGACTATTAGGAGGGGTCACCTGCTCCACTAAAGAATTAGGGGAGGACACACATCTGGGAAGCCCAGCACACTTCCTGGATGACCACTGTGATGCAATTTCCATTCTCTCTCTGTCCCTCCCTCCCTCCCTCCCTCCCTCCTCCCTCACAACTCCCTCAATCCCTCATTATCTCTTCTTGGAGCCTAGGTCTCTCTCTCCCTTTCTATAATTCTCCTTTTAATTTTTTTTGTTCTCTTTTTAAAAAATCTTCCTAACTTCATCACTGGAGTAGGCCATGGGCCCTACTACTAGCCATACCCTTGTGATACAATGCTAGGTCCAGTCCATCCATCACTGGATATATCTTCAAAATTCCCCTCTAGTTCAGAACACTCTGTCATATTAAATTATCTTGAAAAGCAAAAGCCTTGTGAAAAGTCATATTGAGACAAAAATGTATTATTTATGTAAAAGGTTGTTTATCTGCAATAAGTCAATTTTTGATGCAATGAGAAGAAGGGAAGAGTTTCCTGATTGTCTATCCTGACATTATGCACTACATGAAGAGTAGTGTCAACTAAGTGCTGTCAGCCAGATAATTCGTAATTTGCAGGAGACCTAAGTCAAGGTCTGTCAGCAAAACTGAAACACAGCGAATAGACTGTAACAGAAGAAAAGATAAGATATAAAACTTACTTCTATTTCAGTGTCCAATGGATTGCCAGATTTACAGTGGGTAAAAGTTTGGTCCACAAAAGTCTATTCTCACATTTTCAGTGGAAGTGATGAAAAATATTGAAACAGATATGAAATATAGTGTTTTCAAGTTTTGGAGACATCAGGTCAAAAATATTTGCTTTAGCTTTGAATGCAGAGTTTCTAATTTAGAATGAACTGACTTACTCTTAAGGAATACAGGTTATATATTCATCATAACAGAACTTAATGTTTATCTTTTTCTTCACATTGAGGTATTCCTTCCACAAAGGCATGAAGATATAAAAATGAATATATATAGCAGTTTGCTGAAACTGACACAGCCATCTATCAATACTTTTTTTTTTTTTTTCTTGGAAACTGTAGGGTTTTTTAATATTCTAAGAACATTCTAACATGAGTGTGTAGCTGACAACTTTATCTTGCCTCACATCCTGTTCACGTGCTATGATAAAGGCATATATGGGACTAAAATGAATCTACTGCAGCCTATCTGTCACTCCCAGTGCTTCCAAACTGTCATTAAACAATTGTGTTCTGCAGTTCAGTGGAGTGTTCTACTACAAGAAAAAGCAGGCACTTATTTAAACCTCTGCTCGTTTCTGTACACAAGACCAATGACTTAGTAATAGCTATGCTGAGCACTGCTGCAAAGCCTACTGTTTTCCAAGAAACCTCTGTTCTTAAAAGCACACACACAAAAGTGAAAAATGGGGCTTTATAAAGTTGAAGTTATTTCTGTTCCAATTACATTTTATTAAACAATTCTCAAAGTCTAGTGTTCTTACACTGAAAAGTAATAGCAGATGTTTTTTACTCATTATGTGTTACGTAACTTTTGGTGTTTCCACGAATAACAGAAAGCTGACATCTCTTGAACTTGAGGTCACAAAAATACACTCTTCTTACCTCACAGGTACACAGAAGAGCTTTAGGAAGAGTCATCCATTGTGCAGCAATATGTTGGAATACCTAGTGGTGTTATAAACCATATACTTTCACTGCATATAGAAGAAAAACAGAGCAGGGTCAGAGCAGGGTCAACTTAAAAACTGAGTGGGAGTGACAGAATATAAAGGGACATACCAAAAGTTTAATTTTCATATAAAAAGTTATACAAAGGAAGGTCAAGATGTATCTTTAAAAAGAGCTCTGCTCTTCTTATTTACTTGTTTTGATTTCAGTGAAACACAATGAATAATTATCCTCAGTAGAGAAGGATCCAGTTGGGTGTAAACACTTTGGACTTAATTGAGTGCACGCACAAGTATTGAGGGTGCTGGCTATTATCATGGTGAAGCCACTCTTGGTTTTCTCTGAAAAGTCATGTCAACTGTGAGGGAAGTTCCTGAGTACTGTAAGACAGAAAATGCCATGCCTATCTCCAGGCAGAATGGGAAAAAGCATTGTGGAAAGTCAGCTTCACTTTATTCCCAGAGAAGGTGAAACATATTAAAAAACACTTCTATACTACACAAAGGGCAAGAAAGTGATTTGGAGTACTGATTGGAATTCATGAAGGGTAAATGATGACTGCCCAACACAACAGTGTTCTGCAATGACTGGCATGGTGGATCTCAGGAAAATAGTGGATGCTCTTTATCCTGACTTCAGCAGGACTTCTGAAGTCTTCCACTGCATGCATGTTGCATATCTATTGAAAAACTGATGAAGTACCGACTTGATGTTAGGTTTACTTGGTTTATTTGGATTTAGGTTGGACTGGATGATCTTTAAGGTCTTTTCCAACCTTGTCATTACTGTGATACTGTGATACTGTGTCAAAAGTGGATAGTGAGGTGGGTTTAAAACTGATGCCAGGCTTAGAGGGTAGTAATCAATGACATGAAGCCCGTCTCAGAAACCCACTGTAAGGGTTGATAAGGGGCTAGTACTATTTAAGATCTTACTGTTGAACATCTGCTGTGAGCATGGAGGCAACAGACCTCCAGTGGTTTGTTTTGACCTCAAATAATCCTATGATTCTGTGAGAGTAATGTTAAGTATTATTATATTTATATAACAGATTAATCTATTTACTCAAAATTTTCTAAACATCATATTGGAAATAACTGGGCTTTTTTTCTGTGAATATAATGTCCAAACAGATGTACAAAAGAAAGGTGGTTAGAGAAGACTGGGGATTGTTACATTTAATGTAATTTTACTGAGGGAATCCTACACTATAGGATTCCTATAGATCATCCTTTTAATTGATTAAAGTATTGCTCATTCTTTTTGCTGTTGTTTAATGATGGGCTGACAGAGCAGTATACAAGTGTTGCCCTGTAATGTGTGTCCCATGTATAAGGAGACAAAGTTTGCCACAGCTGCTGTTTGATACTGTCCACCAGGCATGTTGTCAGACATTGCATACTGTATAATTGCTAATAATGTGAACATACTTGGAAGAATTCTCCTTTCCCCTGCCAGAAGCAGACATTCATATATGAGTGACTGAAGTTCTAGCCCTGGGCCACAATACACCTTCTCAGATACTGCAGAACATGATCTTCACAGTTAATGATTATAAAGGAACTGAAAGGGTTCTGCAGAGAATGGAGCAAATCATTTAGTCATCTAAATATTGTCTCTGTTTAATGTTAATCACTCTTTGCTGTTAAAATTACATCCTTGTATTTTCTTCTCCACTCTTCAGCAATGGGAAAGGGAAATAACTGCCATTCCTTTAATACCAGACAAATAAGAAACAAGCTTCAGCTATGCAATTAAACAAAGTATAATTGCAAAACCTTTCACATGAATAAACATTAAAACTGCATGAAGCAATTTTGTGGTTGCCTTTCTTCTGTTGCACAATTACAGACATAAAAGTAAAAATTTGTACTGTTGGAATATGTTACTAAGTTCCTGTTTGTCCCGGGTTAAGACATTCCAAACAGAAAGGCAGCCAGACCTTGAGGGGTCTCAGACAGAATCTGTCAGTCAAAAGAAAACAGCCTGGGGAAACAAATACAGGTAAATCTGTATTTGAGAACAGAAAGAAGAGAAAGCCCAAGCAGATGACACAAATTAAAAAAGAACTCCGTCATAATGCCAGTACACATTCTGAGAAAAGGAAATGGGCACATTCTGTAGTGAACTTTGGTTTCAGGTCCCCTGGAGAGAGGGAAACAGCAGCACAGCAGCACAGCAGCAGCAACAGAGAAGACCCATCTCTAGGACACTTAAAACCCCCAGTTCCTGACATTCTGCCAAAGGTTTAAGTGTTACAAGTCTTCAGCTTTCTTGCATGCACAGTTCTGCAAAGCTGAAACAGCAAACATCCTTCCAGGCTCCATCATCCCGTTTATTCAAGCATTCCCAGTCTCTTTCTCAGCACCAAGCTGTGACAACAGCTTCTCTTCCTGCTGTTCTATAAATCAGGATGGCAGTAGCTGCATGGCCCCGCCATGAGGAGAGAGCACAATGGCAGCTGCAGCAGCAAACCAACGGTGATCTCCCTGCTCCTTCAGAGTTTCAGGCTTTCGGGGCTTTTCCTCTCTCTGTTAGCTCATGGCTCGGGCGTGTTCAGGCTTGCTATGATCAGCATGATTCTGTTCTGCTCAGCGTGGGTAGGAATAGGCACTGGTGGTTTCTCTCTGTGCCCACCTGCTTTGCCATGCAGAGAGGGGAAGGGCTTTCTGCCAGCATGGCACAGCACAGAGCTCCTTGCTTCTGCATGGCATGTATTCAGAGCAGACAGGGCACACTGCCATGGTACCCTGCAGACACAGGAATCCAGCTCCGGGCATGTTTGTGGCATTCCAGCCCTAGCCCTGGTGAAGGGGGCTGAGACCAGGGCCCAGCCAGGGCAGCTTGTCCACTCCGCAGGGCTCCAGGAGAGAGAGGGGAGGGGAAGAGTGAGGGACTGCTCACTTCTCACACAACACTTCCACCCCCACCCTTCCCCAAGCAAAGTTTTTTATTGGGGTGCAGGGTAAGTGGGAACACCCCCCACAAGTTCCTCTAAATCAGTCACAGACTGCTTCTCAAAGTCTTGCTCTCAGCTGTGGGTGCCCCCATGGCTCCTGCCTAGAGACATTGTCCTTTGTCCAGTTAAATGGGCCATTACCTGTCAATGGCCTCAGCCTCTCTGAGCAGCAGAGAAGTTATCTGGGGCCGGGTCCTTCTGGTCTTTCTGCCTCCTTCAAGGTCTAAATTAGAAGGTATTAGTTTGGGAGCAAAAGCACAAGAAAGCTGATACCACAGCCTGCTTTTCCTTACCTAGAACATGGTTATCAATATTTTCTAAGGAACTGAGGCTGCACTGATGTGCTAAGGCTGCATGAAGTTGTACTGACCACATGCCTGCTGGTTCTCTCCCATCACCTTTAAACCTGCTGCAAAATTTTTATCAAGTTTGACATGCTCATTGAAGGAGGAAGCTTAGCTGAAAAAATGTTTTTTCAAGTATTGTGGATGTCAGCAGCTGAGTAGTACATAGAATGACATGAAGAACTGCAGCTAGACCTTAACAGTTATCCCTTCTTTTTTACTAAGAATCCAGTTATCATCATGTACATCGTGGCTGTCCACCAACAGAGTAAATGACAGCCTGCAGCGGATCTAAACACTGGTGTTTATTTCAGAACCAAAGCGAACTTTTAGAACTTTTACACTACCAGTAGTGTAGTGACCTGTGCTGCATGAAGGTCCCTGCTAGTCTGGGATAGTTGGGTAGAAAATCATATCGATTCCTGTTGTGCTGTCTCCTGCAGCCTCCATTCCTTGGCATTAAAAGCCAAGGTGCCTGGACATCCCACGGCATTCATGCTATGCATACGGCTACCTGATCTCGAGGATCTTTCCTTACCATTAATAAAAAACAGGAGAGAGAATAAGTGAAAGTTTAAGGATGTGAAGATACTGCTGCAGAGTAATTTCATATCAGTACACATCAGTTTACAGGGAACCAGCTGAAATGAGTTTTACTGTTCAGAAGCCAGTGTTAGAGCTACATTTCTGTCCTGTCCGTCACATAATTAGGTGACAAAAATTATGACACTTTAGACAAAAGGTAGCTAGCACCAGGGAAGTCAGTTATATAACACAGAAAAGGGAAGGAGTACCATTTTTAAAACTGTTCGAATAGAACAAAAATGGCAAGTTCTGTTACACTGCTCTTCAGCAAACGCCTGGCTTAGCAGTCTAATCAGAAGGAACTAGCTCATGCAGGCAAATTTCAAAGGCAATCTGGAACCAGGGAAAACCATTGTAATTGTTTCAATTGCTTTATTCCATCACTACTTAACAATAGAATTTTGATTCATAACATCTCAGAGTAATAAATAGTCATAGTCTTTGTAAGTGAATTTGATTCATTACAATGCATTGTAAAATTTAATTTTTGCTCTAAGTTGTTAAGAATTACTTGTTTAGGGAAGAAATTTTTCAGCACTATTTGCTGCAGAATTTTGGATGCAAACCAGCTTGAAGTTCTGAGAATTCATAAATTTCTCTAAGTTTAAAATTCAAGGGTGCTTTCTCTGTTTTCTATCAACTTGTACATGTAATCAGAAATGACAACAGCATTAGTAATAATATGTCCCTAAATCAGAAGAATAAGTAAGTAATGATGGTGAGACAAGTGAGAGAATTGTGAGAAATAAGCCCACGTAATTTCTCTATCTGGAGCCATAAATTCCCCTTGGCTCATCATTCACATGTATGTGGTAATAAAAAGGGGTTTATTCACACTTGTAAGGGTACTTACAAACTCTATGAAACAGAAGACAGGACAAGCTAAAATTACATTCTTAGCACTCCTTATACTTAGCTTCTTGCAGTCCTACTTTCTAAAAGCCATCTTTTTAATCACTTCTACTTGTTCTCTAATGAAAAAAACAACAAAAAAGAAAAACTGGCAAAAGTAAAATTTGTATCACTGTTTATCACAAGGATCAGAAAGATCAACAGAATAAACTCATCTGGGACTTTTCAGAGATTAATTATTTTCATTCCTTTCTAGAGATCCTGCTCACTGGGAATTTTTGTGCAGCTGATGAAAAAGAAACTTCAAGCTGCAGAACCCCAGAGGGAAAGAACTTCGACAGTGTTTTATGGACTTTGGTGTTGGATTTATTGAGCATTAGTTTATATATGCAAAAGAACCCTTTGGGCACACGGTCTAAGTGTTTCTGCTGGCAGTGCTAATTCAGTCACCTCACAGAAGATTGAACTTTGCACCTTTAGGTTTAATGTCTGAAATAAAAGAATTACAATGAAGTAATAGTAAGCTACTCACTACTTAGGACACTGCTAGGCGATGAAGAAAATGATACACTGAGTGGGTATGTGTTAGATAAAGAATATATTTTCTTTCTAGTATGCTTCAGGAGCATAACCTGAAGTTGAAGGTGTATAATACTTTTTCATCCTACTGAACTGCTCCAGAAGCAAATAGATAATATCATGTAATTATGATCATAATTATATAATCCAATCTAACAGAGAAGGTCTGGTGGGAGATGTGGTGGTTGGAGGTTGTCTTTGCGGTTAATGATCACGAAATGATCAAGTTCTCGATCGCTCTGGAAGTAAGAAGGGGCATCAACAAAATCACCACAACTTCTGGAGGGCAGAGTTTGACGTGTTCAAGACCCTACTTACAGGATTTTCTTGAGAGACATTCCTGAAGGACAAAGCGGTCTGGGATGCCTGGGCACTCTTCAAAAATGTACTTTTAAAGGCACAATAGCAGTTTGTCCCCATGAGTCTCAGGATGAACTGTCGAGAAAGGAGACCAGCCTGACTGAACAGGAAGTTTCTGCTAGGCTTCAGGAAAACAGAAAGTTCTTTGGAAGAAAGGGCAGGCCAACCAAGGAGAACACAAGGATCCACCTAGGGCAAACAGAGATGAAATCAGAAAGGCTACAGCCCATTTAGAACTCTATCTGGCTATTGTAGTGGACAAGAAGAAATCATAGAATCATTAGGGATCAGAGGGACCTGGAAAGGTCATCTAGTCAAATCCCCCTGCCGCAGCAGGATCACCTAAACCAAGATGCATAGGAACATATTCAGGCGGGTCTAGAACATCTCCAGAGACGGAGACTCCACAAGCCCCTTGGGCAGCCTGTTTCAATGCTCCGCTACCCTCACTGGGAAGAAGTTCCTTCTGATATTTATATGGAACCTCCTATGTTCCAGCTTGCACCTGTTGCCCCTTGTTCTATCATCAGGTGACCTTGAGAAGAGCCTGGCTCCATCCTCCTGATACCCATCCCTCACATATTTATAGACATTAATGAGGTCTCCCCTCAGTCTCCTCCAAGCTATGTTTCTACAAATAGATCAACAACAAAGAGTCAGGGAGACTCTCAACCCATTACTGAATATGGAGAGGAACATCATCGCCAAAAGTGAGTACAAGGCTGAGGTATTTAATGCCTTCTTTGCCTTAGTCTTTCATGAACAGTTCAGTTACCCACAGAGAATTCAGACTCCTGAGCTAGAAGACAGGAGAGCAGGATATGCTTCCCATAGTCCAAGAGGAAGCAATTAGTGACCTGCAATGTCACCCAGTTACCCAGACTTTCCCAAGTCTATGGGGCCAGATGGGATCCATCCAAGGGTACTGAGGGAGCTGGTGGAAAAGCTTGCAGAGTAGCTCTCCATCACCAAACACTCTTGCATTTCTGAAAGCAAATGAACACTCATTAAGAGTTCCTAGGCAAAGCCCGGATTTCTTCACTTCACTGTTAAGATTTAACTGAAAAGTTTGACTTTAGTCCTCTAATAAAAGTTGAGGCTTTCCCAGTGAGGTGAACCCTAAGCAACTGGCATCTGCTGGGGGATGCTGCAAGTTCTCCTGCACAGCTGCTGGATTGTGCAACCCCCAATAAGGTTGTTAGTCAGTGGAGAAGCACAACTCATGCAGATTTAAACTTTTTAAAGAAAAATATTATTATTTTTCATTTCTAACTGCAAATACTGCCTCATAGGAATAGGGAAGTCAGTCTGCTTTCTATGACTAACTCAATTTGATGCACTGGTTGTCTCAGGCAGTTTCCACTGAGTTGGGGTTCAATGGGGTTGATTTGCTGGACTTCACTGGGAAACCAAGGACTGGTGTTGCAGAGCGTTGGAGAGCAAGGTAACCCACAAAATAATAAACAACATATTTTATCATGGAGAGGTAAAATAATATAAGCTTTGTAACTGCATCGAGTTTCCCTGCTTGGCCATTTTGGTAAGGTGACAAGCCTTCAGCTGGGAACTGCAGGAGAAACAGCAGCACGGTCATGGAAAAGCTGATCAGTACATGGCAGTGCCATTGGCAGGGACCAATAAAGCAGCATGAGTAGCTCAAGCCCAGGTGAATTCCCTGACATAAGGAGACATAAGGAGAATCCAAAATAATATAGGACAAGTTGAAGGAGGTAGGACGAAGTTCATAGAAAAGAGGGTAAAAGTCGTAGTTTTTATCATATTGCAAAAACTAGTGAATAAGGACAGTGTGTCTTGAATGACACTGCAATTTCTGGTGCCCCAACACTCTGCCTTTGGTCACATTTGACTCAATGTCTTAAATGTTTTGGTTCTGGGAGGATCTTATAATGACCTTCCAGTCCCTGAAAGGGGCCTGTCAGAAGGCTGGGGAAGACTTTTCACAAGGGCAGGGAATGACAGGAAAGGGGTCATGATTTGAAGCTGGAAAAGAGTAGATTTAGGATGGAGGAAATAGTTCTTGAATCTGAGGGTGATAGATCTCTGGAACAGGCTTCTCAGACAGGTGGTGGAGGCCCCATCCCTGGAGACATTCAAGATCAGACTGTATTGGGCTCTTGGCAGTCTGTTCTAGTTAGAGATGTCCCTGCTTGTTGTAGGGGACTAGATAGCCTTTGGAGTTCCATTTCCACTCTGTGATTCTGTGATTCTATGATTCTATCATTTGTCAACATTCCTGCCTAACAAGGATGGTCCCAGGAAGCTGCTAATGTGACATCCATCCACGAGAATGGGAGGAAGGAGGGTCCAGGCAACTACAGGACTGTCAGCCTTACCTTGGTGCTTGAGTAGATTATGGAGCAGTTCATCCTGAGTGTACTCACACAGGAAGTGTAGGACAGAACAGCCACGGTAGGAGGGCCAGCCAGTAAGGACTTAATGAAGGGCAGGTCTTGCTTGACCAACCTGGTCTCTATGACCAGGTGACCCACCTGGCAGGTGAGGGGAAGGCTTTCAATACAGTCTCCTACAGCATCCTCCTACAGAAGCTGGTGGCTCATGGCTTAGACAGGTGGACTGTTTTCTGGGTAAAAAAGTCTTGATCAATGGAGTGAAACTGAGTTAGTAGCTGTCTTGGTTTGGGAAGACAGGTATTAAATTCTTTCAATTTAAAGGCCTTCAGGCAAGAGATTTGGGAAAAGGAACAACAATTCTTTATTAAGAACACTAAGGAAATAACCCAACCGTACACCCCAAACAACCAGTCAGAATATAAAGTGTCCTAGGGATCCCGACAGAGCAGAATAAAACCTGTCCCAATTTCAGTCTCTCCGGGATCGGCGGCGGGGGGGGCAGTGGTGGGAGTTCCTCGGCGGCGGCAGCTCCTCGGGGTGGGGGNCTGGTTTTAACAATTGAGCCGGTACCGAGGCATTCACTCCCCCACCCTCCTGAAGTTACCAAAATAAAACCATACAGCTTCCCAATTGCTTTTCAACAGATGAAAATAGAATACAAACTTCTTGCTTCTATAACCCAGGACAGTAGCCAGTTCCAAGTGAAGTGCCCCAGGGCTCAGTATTGGGGCCAGTCTTCTATAATGTCTTTATCAATGATTTGGATGAGGGGATTTGGTTCACCCCAAGCAGGTCTGCAGATGGCACCAAATTGGGTAGATGTGTTCATCTGCTTAAGGGCAGGGAAGCTCTGTAGAGGGACTTGGACAGGCTGGACTACTGGGACAAGGCCAACTGTATGGGTTTAACAAGAAAAAGTGCTCAGTCCTATACTTTGGTCACAACAACCCCATGCAACACTACAGGCTTGGGGAACAGTGGGTTGAGAACTGCTCAGTGGAAAAGGTCATGGGGGTGCTGACTGACAACTGGCTGCACATGAGCCAGCAGTGTGCCCAGGTGGCCAAGAAGGCCATCAGCATTCTGGCCTGCATCAGAAATTGTGTGGTCAGTAGTGCTAGAGAGGTGATAGACCTCCTGTACTTGGCACTAGGGAGGCCTTAGCTCAAATACTGCATTCATTTTGGGGCATCTCAATACTAGAAGTACATTGAGGTGCTGGAGCAGGCCCAAAGAAGGGCAGCAAGGCTACTGAAGGGTCTGGAGAACAAACTTTATAACAGTGGCTGAGGGAGCTGGGGCTGTTTAGTCTGGAGAAAGGAGGTTGAGGGGAGACCTTATCACCCTTTACAACTACCTAAAAATAGCTTGTATGTAGAGAGGTGAGGGTTGGTCTCTTCTCCCAAGTCACCACTGACAGAAAGAGAAAAGTTGTGTCAGGGGAGGTTTGTATTAGACATTAGCAAAAATTTCTGCACTGAAAGAGTAGTCAAGTATTGGAACAGACTGCCCAGGGAGGTGGTGGAGTTGCTGTTCCTAGAAGTGTTGAATAAAACAAGTAGATGTGGCTCTTGGAAACATGGTTTAGTGGGCATGGTGGCATTAGGTTGACAATTGCACTTGATATTGGAGGTCTCTTTCAACCTTTATTCTGTGTTTAAATCAATCAAATCATCAAAACACATAGTTTATTTATGAGAAAGTTTTACTCTTCTGCCCAAACATTATTTCTATACTGCTGCTGCAGAGTTCATGCTTTCTTCATCCCACACACTGAGATAGGCAGCTTCTTGATGTGAGGAGGAAGTTCTTCACCGTGAGAGTGGCGAGAGCCTGGAATATGCTGCCCAGGGAGGTGGTTGGGCCCCCAGTCCTGGAGGTGTTTTCAGGCCAGGCTGGATGAGGCTCTGGT
>VZRI01012379.1:8306-29652 GCA_013397515.1 Upupa epops
AAAAAAAAAAAAAGGTTTACTTTCCTGTGTTTGTTTTACCAATAGCTACAGCTACAACCATCATTCAATACTTAAGTAAGTATTCATATTGTGACAGTAAGCATACTACCATAAAGTTGATTTCTTCCTTTGAACAAGGAACTTGTTCAAAGCTTCAAGAAATATTAGGAAGCTCTCTTCAGTCACTTGTGTTACGAAAACTCTTCTTGCATGGTTTAATTCACATGAAGAGCAGGGATAGGAGAAGATATAATAGGACGGCAAGATGACTATGAGCCAACAATGTGCTCTTGTGGCCAAGAGGGCCAATACCGTCCTGGGGGGGATCAGAAGGGGGGTGGTTAGCAGATCGAGGAAGGTTCTTCTCCCCCTCTACTCTGCACTAGTGAGACCGCATCTGGAGTATTGTGTCCAGTTCTGGGTCCCTCAGTTCAAGAAAGACACAAACCTGCTGGAGGTTGTCCAACATAGAGCAACAAAGATGTTGAAGGAGGTAGGGCACTGCCCTTATAAGGAAAGACTGAGGGAGCTGGGTCTCTTTAGCTTGGAGAAGAGGAGGCTGAGGAGTGACCTCATTAATGTCTATAAATAGGTGAGGGGTGGGTGTCAGGAGGCTGTGGCCAGGCTCTTCTCAAGGTCATCCAGTGATAGGACAAGGGGCAATGGATGCAAGCTGGAACATAGGAGGTTCCATCTAAATATCAGAAGGAACTTCTTCCCAGTGAGGGTGATGGAGCGGGCTGCCCAGGGGGTGGTGGATTCTCCTTCTCTGGAGATGTTCAAGATCCGCCTGGTTCTGTTCCTATGCGACTTGGTCTAGGTGTCCTGCTGTGGCAGGGGGATTGGATTTGAGGTCCCTTCTGATCCCTAATGATTCTGTGGTATATGTTTGTGAGCTGGCCAGATCAGCATTTGTTGCACACTGTGAAATTAAATGGCACATACATTACTCCACTATCAGTGGTGCAGATCCAGGATATGGGAAGCTGATGTAATCTTTCAATTTCCCTTTAACGGATAGATTTTTCAGTGGTGAAGAAGACTGCCCCAGTTACTGCTGTGATTCTCCTGGCCTTTTAAAGCATGTGACTGACATAATATGATGGGAAATATGTTAATTGGATATATTCCCCACAAATCATAAATTGACATACAATTGACATACAGAGTATACTGAAGATTTCTTTAAAAGGGTTATTTCAAAACAAAGTGTTGTTTGGGATTTGAGACATGGTTAGAAAGGCTTGACTTAAAAAGAAAAATCAACATTTTTTTGGTGATTTTAGTTAATTGAATATATATGGTGTAATTCTTACTATTTACCCTATTTTGTGCTCAAACATAATTTGGGAGAGATTATTATAATTGCACAACATAAGGTCTATTATAAATTGCTTTTATATTGTTTATGTACAACTGAAAGTATGGGTAGTAGTGCATTTATGAAACTAGAGGGGTACAAGAAGAATGACTTACATTTCTGAAGTACCTTTTTTGCAATATTCCTTCTGTTGTGATTTATCAATTTTTCCTTAAATTAACTTCAGCGGATTAGACAGGCACTGTACTGCTTAAAAACTTGTATTTTATTATCCATTACAGAAGTAATCAAAACTCTCTATGTTGAGAACAGAAAAAAACTTGATTTAAATTTATCTTTGTTTTTTCTTTCTGCCCTTAAAAACACATGTATATTCTCAATATCTGTCTTTGAGAGGAAATATTAAAAAAGCAGTTATTAACATCATCAGATACCATGACAATACAGGCCAGCAGTATTGATTTCAAACTAAGTATCTTTTCATATATACCACTTGCCTGTTCTGTCTTCCCCATGTGAGAATAATGTCTCACATAGTCAGGGCAAGAATAGTTTTTTTGCATGTGAAATGACTAAAATGATTGAGTACTGAACTATAATTTTAAAGTTACTCACTTATTATACTAGGAAAGTATTTTTAAAACAACAGCTGGAATTCTAAATTATGGCTATTAAGGAACTGAGCATTAGAGGGAGATGATGAAAGTACGGAGATTGAACCTTAGCAGAATATCATGTATGAAAAATAAAAGCTGGGGAAAAACTGTTCTTCAGGTTTATTTATTTCTAACTCAGTGGTGGGAATAAGTTCATGTAGTGGGAATAAAGGGGAACTATGTTTTAAATAATGCTGAATGAGAAAAAGAAAATTTTATACTTATTTTTTCAACTCAGAATTACAATCTTGGGTCTGCTATGTTGTAGCTTCTCAGGAAACCTGTGCAGGGTCTAGTCTGTTTTCAACAGCAGCTGTGTTCCCTAACTCACCTGCCAGTTAAGGACAATAAAGAACAGCACAATAATTCATTTCACTTTCACAGTCTATTTCTGTATTTTAAAAGTATTATAAAAAGAAACAAACCGTGATGTTACTTCAGTTAATTAGCAAGTAATATTATTGTAATTTTATGCATAGGAAAACGTGCATGCAAATTGGTAGTACAACTGGCCAGGGCTGCAGAACAAACCCGTAATTAAATGATAAAAAAAATTCAAGAGTTTTTGGCTACTTGATTTGTATCTAGCCTATGCTACCTGTTAGAACGCTGATGATGGGACTTGGGGAAAAAGTATCTTCATGTTTATCTCAACATTTAAAAATTGTAAGTCAAGAATATTTTTACTGATCAAGCCTGAGAAGGTTTTTAATTGTTATTGGCCTGTGTTAAACACGTAACAGTTGTTTGCATCTGGACTCACACTGAACCTGAATTTCTGTCACACTGACTCAATCTCATAAAACTCTATCTGTTGCAGTATCTATTACAAAGAAAGGCACATTTAAGTAGTGTGGATATCAAAACTGAGTCAGCATTGCAGCTCATACCTGTCAGTTGGAGAAATGACTGGAAATTTGTGAGGTTAAGTGGATGTTTGGAGATTTATTTTTTTGTGGCATCCAGTCCTTGTCTTTTATGAGAATCTTCTTTTCTGGTGACTGGCATAAACAATTTCTATGTTGCTGTATCTATTCTGGAATAAACTGAGAATTGAGAATTATTGTTAAAAATAATTCTATTGGTCAAGACTTACATTGACTAGATGCTTAAGAGAGATAAGGACAGTGTGAGGGTGGCAGAATTATTACATAACAGTAATTCTTAATACCTTTGGAAGAATTCTTTCTCACACTAGTCCTCAGCCCCTCATCCTCTCAAATAAAATGAGCACCAGCATTAAGTGGGTGATTTAAATCTGGTGCACAGAATAGTGTCCAGCATTAGGCATTCTGAAATAGTTTTTACAGATCAGATTTTTGAATTAAATGCTACCATTCTATTCAGCAATGGTAACATTTATAATTTTTCAATAATAAAAATGACCTCTTTGCCCTTTGAAATAATTAATTATGTGACATAGACTGGAAACAGACATTATTGTCAACTCTGGAGGGCTACTCTGTATGTGCATGTCTTGTCTAACTAAAAAAGATATTACTATTTAAAAGAATTATTTTGAAATTGCTACTCTTAATAAGTATATCTGATAAAAATCTGGAACATAATATACCTCTCTTTCACTGCAGGGTTATATAACTATCAGATAACATTTGAGATAAACTTTTTAAAACTAAGGTAACAGCAGGTAATACTCTAGGCTGAGATTATTTTTTGCCTTTGATGAACTGTATATGATTTCTATGGCAGCCCTCCAGTGTACCAGGATCTCCATGACTCTGTGCTTACCTGCCAACGTGCTGGTTGTATCCTTACTGTCCAGTTAGTTGCTGAAAATCTTAATAAGTCTTGGTTCCTGTATCAACTCCTGGGGATTTCCATTCATCCCTAGCTGCTGCTTAGATTTGTACCTCATGGCACAACCAGTTTATTGTCTGTCCTGTAGTCCAGTCATCTGGTCCATAACATTCTTGCTTGATTTTAGTGAAAATCTGTCAAAAGTCTTGCTGCCACAACTCATGTCTTTCACACTGCCAGGAATACCTTCATGAAAGGGACTAATATTTGTCATATATTATTTACCCTTGATAAATTTATGATACATGTACCCTGTCCCTTCTTGTTGTTCATGTGCTTGGAAACTAATTCCAAGAGAACTTCTTCAGTAATTTTCACAGAATCTAAGATTAGGCTGGAGCCTAATCTTGTGGTTTCTAGATCCTATTCTACTCCTTTTTAAAGATGTTCTTACTAAAGGACATTTTCAGACCCCTGCTGATCACCACAACTTTTCAAAGATGATAAATACAACATGGCATTACAAGGACATTTATCAGCTTTGTCAATGTGTTTGGATGTGACTGCATGGTCCCAGGACCTTGAACGTGAATCACCTATTTAATCAGAACCTAACTTGATAATTCTCTACAGTGAGTGGTGCCTTTGACTCCTCCAAGCTTTCCTTCTGGCCAAAGTGACTTGGGAGGCTTGAGAGCAGACCTTGCCAGTAAAGTAAGTTGAAGAACTTTTGAGTACTTCATCCTTTTCTTTGTCAGTCATCATTTGGTTACCTGCTGCATTCAGTGGTAGCCCCACATCTTCATTTTGCCTTTGATGTACCTTTTGGGTGACCTTCATCTCCATTGACAGATTCATCTCCAGCTGAGCTTTGATTTTACTGAGGTCATTCCTGAAAAGCAGGTGATACTTCTGTATTATTCCTCCTTGGATATATGTTTCTTCTTCCAGCACTTGTACTTCTGCGTTCTGCATTTCATCTCTATCAGAAGTTGCCTGTTCTGCCAATTCAGTGCCCTACTATTATTTCTAAGTCCCTAATCACATTTTATCCAGCGTACTACAAGAAAGTGAATTACATGCTGATGTTGTGGGATTCTTTAAGTGATTTCTCTTCAGGATCCTTCCTCGTCTGTTGCTCACTTACAGAGTTAGGTGATAGTGCCAAGGTCTACAGCTATAATAGCTCACCTTGCTCAGAAGACCACTGTAAAAAAGTAAAAAGCAAAAAGACCACTTCAAATTGTAATTGGTTAAAGTTGCAGTGTGGTAAGGGAAGGCTGGGAATTCAATGTGATCAGCTTTACTTCTTTGTCATAAATGCAGGAGGTTATCACTAAAAATTTTATGAAATTGAAAACATTGATCCAATATTGAAAGTTCAGAGAAAAGAAATGTGTAACAAATCAATTTATTAAAATACGTATTCTCTCCTTGTAATATTAATCTCATTTTAAAAGTTGAGAAGCATATCCAAAGTAGAGGAATACATAGTGTCTTCCTTAAAATGATTTTTTTTCCTGTTGGAAATAATCCTTTAGTCTAGCTTCACTATTTAAGATGCCTTGGGATCCTTCTGGTCTGCATTTCAATCATTTCTACAGCCACAGTTTATAAATTTAAACAAGAAACTTATCAGATGGTCCAAAGCACAGAAATCTAAGGGGAAGATAGAAATCACTTTAAGAAGGTGATCCAGTCAGCCAGCTGTGGTGAATCCAGCCTTTAGGATAATTCCATCCAAGCTCAGCATGCAATGAACTGTTGAAGGAGAGCACAGTGCAGCATCTCAGAGGTATCTCGTGTGGTTGTGTGAAGAATGGTGCTTAGCATTTGAGCAGACAAACATACTTGGAGAATCAAAGTAGAGGCTTAATAATTTTGAACATTTATGTGATGCAGTCTTGCTGCAGGTTGCCGGAAACTGTCACTATTGTATCATCTCTGCAAAGTGTACAGGTTGATTACAGGTTATATTTCTTCCCATGTGCTCTGTTCTCTATATCAGCAGAAGTGACAAGATGGTTGTTGGAATTTGAAAATTATCAAATTTTCAATTGTTACTTTTGTGCTTTTATGCCAAAAGAGCATTTTATTTTGATGCTAGATATAGCTTTACCAGCAGACCCCTGAGTCAGTGTTCTGACCTTACAGGTGATTGGGGAACAGAGCCTATAAAAAGGAATGGACTTGCTGTTTTCTGCCCTTCTTCAGTACATCTTGTAAGACAGAGAACATCCCCAGGGTGGGGAGATGAGAAAGGCTCTGCTACCTGGCATCAAAGGGTGGAACACAGAAAAATTCTAGCCTGGCTGCAGCTCTGCTGCAGGGGCAACTACAGACCTCTTTTGCCTGAGAACTTGAACAGAGAGAACTAGCACCACCTCATCCCTGTTCCTGGCAGCAGGCCAATGAGAGGGGCAGCTCCTACACACTTCCCTCAGCTGGATCACCATTGAAGGTGGCAGACAGTGGTGAACTCTCCCTACCTCAGAGCCTTAACCACAGGGGAAAAGTAAAGAGAGGAGCAGGCCCTAGAGCAGGCCTGTCTACTTCAATAGGCCCCACATGACCGGCACCATGTTGCCTCTGTCCCCACCAAGATGTTGTATGCTCTGCCATTGAGAGAAGCCACTGACAGAGATCAAGTACTGATCTCCCGAGCCTTTGGCAAACAGAAAAAGATTAGCAATTTGTTATATTCTTACATCTGATGCTATTATTGCCTCAAAGAAGAGCTCCCAAGCTGAGGGGAGCTAGAAATATGTCTGAGATGTACAGGGGAAGCTGACTTCTGCATGCAGACTGGAAAAGGGACTTTTCCATAAGCATCAAATGTATGTTTTGTGCTGTATTTCTTCTGCCTACTCCACCCCACCCCTTTCCCTTCTGGAAGTGGGGTGCAATTGTGTGTGTGTGTGTGGTAGCTTTATGGTTATGAGTGTTGGTGTACACTCTCTTTTCCCAAAGCTCTCATCTAAAGCCAAAACCTCATGTGTTAGTGTGTCCCATTTCTCTCAGACCATGTGTAAAAGCTTTGTGATACAGTTTCTGTTTTATCTTTTTTATTCTTTTACTTATATGGGATTTTTTCTGTTTCTTATTGGTGATAGGTTCAATAAATTCTTTTCTTTTTAGCAAAGTTGCTTCACTGCCTTTTGAACTCTCAGTGAGAGCTGGTTGCTGTGCTTGAATTGCAGGCAGCAACCCCAACCGATTTAAAC
Source organism: Upupa epops (assembly GCA_013397515.1). NCBI lineage: Eukaryota > Metazoa > Chordata > Aves > Bucerotiformes > Upupidae > Upupa > Upupa epops. The sequence continues at coordinate 15,266 of VZRI01012379.1, forward strand.
CTTTTGCTCTAAACCATTACAGTTGCGCACATGCAAAGGATTTGGGTGGGCTATGTAGTGAAATCATTTGATCACATAACCTAACAACTGGTGAACACAATTCATAATAAAATTTGGTGCTACTTTACAGTCTTATTCCATTTATACTTCAAAACTAACCTGGCTAAGGAAATGTTGTGAGAAGAAAATGGATGGATTTTAGAATGTTACTTGGGAAGGTCTGCCTTGGAAGCATGTCAGCTATGCTTCTCCTGTTTCTTTTCCAAACACTTTCTTATGGAAAATATTAATTACATAATGATGATTAGAAAGACTCTTTAGCAAATTATGGCCATTCTCAAATAAGTTGGATTGTAATATTTCCTCTTTTCTAGACCACTATAACCTGTTCATAATATGCATTCCTTCAACTTGATTGTGCAAAGTTTTCATCCATGTTCAGGCCATTAATAACCATAACTGTACTAATAAAGTTGTATTTGTACATAACTATAGACTAAGGAAGGCCTTTATTTGATTTATGATTGGATTAGCACAGATTTAGAATTTCAAACATACTTTTGAACATAATTCCATTAACATTTTACATTACAGGCAAATGATGCATTTAATGCAGATTCCAAATACGACTTTGGAATTTGAACATTTAAAGCCTTTATAGGTTATTGTTTAAAATGAGTACAATATCACATGTAAATACATATATGGAATGTTTCAGATATGATTATAAAGTATTTCATTTGTAGCATTAGAAGGAATAACTCATAATCATCTTAATCAAAAATGCCATTTCATTAAGTAACATAATTTTAGTTTAAACTTCTTTACAGCAAAAAGTGATATTGAATTATTTTGGGTGAATCCTATTTTTTCTATTCACTCTGAAGCAATTTTTTAATTGGAATAATACAGCCTCTTATTAAATAGAAAACGTCATTGCAAAAAGTGAGATAGGAATTTATTAAGATAATGCTTTGATTCCTACTGAAAAAAAAAACCAAACAGAAAATGTGACAATCAAAGAATAAATAATATTCCAGAACTGAACATAGGGGAATAAATTTTATTTTCTGGAAACAGGAAGAAGCTGATTTCTTCACAACTGTGGCTAACATGATCAAACATAGAAAGTGATTTCACATACATATTTCACTTTAGGTGTACTCTCTGAGAACATCTTAAGTACCTTCACTTATCTACTGTCTCTAAGACTCCAAAATTCTTCCAATTCTTTTAAACGCAATAGTTACAATTCATTTACCCTTTCACTTTGATCAAATGTTCAACATTAGTTCTCTGAAAAATAAATGTGACTTAAATATACTGTATTGTGTTCTTTATTTAAAATAATTTTCTTTCAAAGAGATAATGTCTATAAAATGGAGATGAAAAGGAAGGACTTAAAAATTACATTGTAAAAATGTAAGGGCAGGTAATTCTTCGTTCTTGTTATAGCAATGAAAATAAAAGATCCAAGCCTTGAGAACCTGTAACTCTGGCTTTAGAGCTTTCCCAGCAGTGAATGAATTTTGTGAGATGTTTTTCCTAGGTCTGTTTCTTGAACTTCTGAGAACAGAGTAAAAATGTGGGCCTTATTAGAGGATCCACTCCAAGTGATAGAATAAGGTCTAGTTGACTGCTATTACGAAATAAGTTTCTGTGCAATCTCAAGTAATGGCTGTGTAATGGTCTCATTCTGTTCTCTCCTGCCACTTCCCTTCTTCACTATAATTTTCCTTAATTCAAAGGTGACTGTGGCCTTTTTTTCTAGTATAGGTGACATGGTGATGAAATGCAAGAGTTTGCTGATGAGAAATGTGTGAATAGGTGGCTGCAGAATCTCAGAAACTCTACAATAAATAGTATCATTGTGACAGTCTGTGGCCTTATCAGGTCTAATGTGTAAGATATGAAAGTATATCCCCCACACAAAATTAACATATGATGTTAAGATAATTTTGGTAGCTATGTATGATCTGAAATTCTTTGCATATGCAGAAATTGGGACTTTTCAGTGGAGACAAATCAGTAGTGTGGATTTCTAGCTATTTTTACCTAGTTTTTTACTTGAGAAATTGGATTTTTGTGACAACTTCTGAAAAGTTAGAGGGAGCTGTGACTACAACCTTGCTGCAACAGTTCCTTCCTTAGTTTCTTTCTGTTACTGTTTTCGCTCATAACTCCTTTCATCTCTGGATGTTTATATCTGTCTATCTGTAACAATATAATAAACAAGTCTTTATTATAATCTTTATCACTGTCTAAAACTTCTACTAATCATACACATTTTGCTTTTCTTGGTTTGCCACAGTGTAAGATATGTGAGTTCTTTCATGTTCCACATGATTTTTGTAACTATTTCTCATCTTTGGCAGAATACATGACTACAGTGTGTTTTGAAATTATCATCACAGGATACATGCACAATTGATGTAGCACATGGAGTAGACTGTGTCAAGTAACTTATCTGATATTCAACACCATGGTTGCTAAGCCATTTCATGATAATGAAATTATAGAAAAATGTGTGCAATTCCAGAAAAAGAATTGTCACTTTTCCTGGGTAACAAATACAGGTGTAAGATTAACACTTTTTTGTTTTTTTCTAATATACAGGTAGAACTATGGCAATATATTGAATGATGAATGGTAAAGCTTGATGTTATCCTAGTAATTTCCTTAGTCAAAAGTATGACCTGATTTTATAATTGCAAAAGTATGATGTATGAAATAATCCTTAGCTCTAAATGTTCCTTTTGAGATGCTTCATTTATTATGTATGCACAAATCAGTAGCAATTGCTCCTCTTCATCAAATGTGAATATATAATTGTGCTTTTTGATTCACAGATTTATTGGTATATGTTTTGACAACCACTATGGTTTTGTGTTTGCAAAGCCTAATAGTTCTGCACATAGATATGGTAGCAAAATCATGTTTAATTAAACTGCACAGAGGTACTAAAAGATGTGTGGGAGATTAATGTTATCAGTAGTCTGGGGTTTCCTCTGGAGATTGTTCCGTAAATTTATCCTTAATTGAAAAATGTGAATAAAACCCTTAAGAATTCTCTGTTAAGTATAAATGATGTGGTAACTTAAAATAAATAGCAATTATTCTGAATCATATAGAGTGAATATCCATTTAAAATCCTAACATTATCATAATATAAAATAAACTGTATGGATTTCTCTGGTAGTTGCAAGAACTTTAAGCCCTTCCTTGACATGATTGTCATGGATGTCCAGAGTAAAGCTGTGGCAAGTTGTTCTAGCACACACTAACCTTTTCAAGGTATTTTTGTAGGATTGAGTGGGAGTAACCAAAGATAAGCAGGACAGTAAAGTTTGAGAGCATGTAATTTAAACCTAATTGAAATACAGTTGTAGATGTTGTAGTTTTCTAAGAACTAAGGTTTCTGATTGTTTGCTTCAGTATGTTCCACTGACAATTAGATAGCTAAGAATGATTGAAGTCAGAAAGATCCAAATCATTTTAATTTCAGCCATGGAAAAACGATGGTGCAATTGTCAACACAGTGCTTTGTTTCAGTCTGAGCGTGACAGCATATTCAGTAAAAAAAAAATAATTTCAAATCCTCTCTAGAATTCTTCCTAATGATTCCTGATTATAGTGTGGGATAAGAAAAGTTACATTCACAGTAGCGCTGTTAACACAAAGCAGCAACTGCTACTCTCTTTTGCACCAATTCATGAGATGCTATTAGCTTCAATGAGAGGAATTTTTTTTGAGTGCTGACTTTTGGCTGTGAATTTTATATAAAATGCAATAATAACAATTTTTTTGCTGATTATCACTGTGGTTCCAGGAGGTAGTACAGCCAGCTTTGACACAGGGAATTTAGTGAATGTCACTTAGATTATTTAATTATAAATTAAAATAACTTCTAAAATTAGATTAGAAAGGTTATTAGAAAAATCCTCTACACTCCATGAACAATTTTGAAGATATTTGGAGAAATCTTCTTACTCTATGAAACACAGGAATGTAAATTTATAAGACAAGACTAATTCTGATAAGGGTTTTGCTAAGAAGTACAGTGAAGACAAGCAAAGAAATCTTATGGAAAAACTATGACACCAGTTTTATACATTATGGAAAATGGGCTAATATATTACAGGATAAGTATTACTAGTTTAGCACAGAATACCAGGGAACTGCAGTGAGAATAAATAAATGATCTTTAAGGTCTTTTCCAACCTTATTGTTACTGTGATACTGTAATGCTGTTGAAAAGGTTTAAGTTACCGTCATTCCTCTCTTGTTTAACATTTTCCCTAGGGAAGATCAGAAACTTTATGATAGTTAATAGTTACATAGTTACTTAAACATAATCATATCTATTACATGATGTGCTCAACTACAAACTAAGAGAGCTTATCACAACTGACTGAAGTATGTGAAAAGGTGTGGAAAATAGAGTTTGGATAAATGTAAACAGAGCCAGAATATCACTGCTACCAATACAGTAGTCTAAGAGCATGGACTAAGAATACAAACTTCATGCCTCTGCAAGGCTTTATTATGAGTTAGAGTGGAAGCGGGGCAACAGTGCTTCAGTGAATGCTGATTCAAGAAAGAGCTGGGAATAGTTTCAGAGTTTTTTGTCTTTGTGATTTCTGCCTTGGATACTCACAATTTGGCTGGTAGGTTATATAACCTTGCCAATACCAAACAGAATCTCAGCTTCTGGTTTGATTTTTTTTCCAATGGACATTTTTTTTTATTAGCTTTAAATCATTTAATCTTTATCTAATTCTCTCCATTTGGAAATAATGGTGAGACTAAAGAGGTGGTTGAAGAGATTTATGTATCATTAGCTGAAGTTAAAGATAGGCTCAAAGCATTCCTCCATTTTTGCAAAATATGTAATTTGAAAAACATGGCATTTTACTGTGCAAACAGTTGTCTGTGAGATCTTTCACATTTGTCTCTGGAGGGCAGTACTCTTTTTATGCAAGTGATTCATTTGACAAATGTGAAAGAATTTTCAGCCAATTAATTTTGTATTTTCAGAGCATAACTAAAAGTGATAAACTATGTAGGCTTCAGGCAAATATTGCAATTCAAATAAGATTCACTTGTAACTCAAATACGAGCTGAACAACCCAAGGTTCAATGAAGATAGTAGGAGAAAAACTTCCTATTGGTTCTAGCTGGAGGACTATGAAACTAAAATGAATTAAGCTTAGTAAATAAAGCTGTTAATATCACTAGAATATATTCAGCAAGTATAAGATGAAAAAAAGTGATAAATAATTATTAAAATATTTGTGTATCTATATTAAGTCAATAACTTTCAATAAAGGCCTTTACTTCAGAGTTACAGATAGGAGATTAAACTGGCAATATACACAATTACTCACCCACATTAATGAATGCTACTTTCCCATCTACTCTTCATTTAGATAATAAGTAATAACTGACATGCAACATTACATTTTATTATTCAAATTTGTAATAGTTCTGATTCACCAAAATCAAGTCATTAAGAAACTTTTTACAGGATACATTGTTTGTTAAGAGAATTTTCATCTACATGATTTATTTGTATAAAAATCATTTATTGAAAAAATGACTGATTCCTAGCTTTCTAATTATGTAGTTTCTGCTGCGATAGGTGTGTTAATTTCAATGCAATGTATTCTTAATTTTTGGTGGCATCTGACAAAGTTAAGATTATGTACATGGTAATTAAGCTGTCCAGCAATTGACATATATTATACTAGAAGATGGTCATTTTCTTTTGAATGCTAGTTCTAGGAAGGAATAAATTCTATTACTCATTCTAAAGAATGTTTTAAAATTTAAAGTAATTTTACTTTTACTTTCTGTGTTGCTTGATAAAGTTGTAGAGAACTCTCAAGTTTATGTGAGATCTTTAAGGAATTAAAAGGATATAGAGGAAAATAAAAACTACTTTAAAATGAGTTATTTCAAGTTTAACTCTACCAAAAATACTGGTTCATTCAAATTAGTGGAATACCCAGCAGCCTTTCTTCTTTCTTTAACAGAATTTAAATAGCAGAAATGTGACAGGGTTTCAGTAATCTAAACTTCAGATATAGTTTGAACAACATAAGGGAGCCAAAGAATTAGATTGTTCTGATTAAACATCCAGCTTTTTCAAAAGCAGTCTTAACTTTGAATGGTCATGACTTTTCTAGCACTTTTTTCAAGATTGGCTAAAACCTGAAATAATGTAAAACTCAAAAACTTGTAATTCAACAAACACACCAGTTATATGGTTTTTGTTTGCTTTGTATTTTTTTCTTAGTGTTTGTTAGTCCAGTATGTTTTTATGCCTTTTCACAGAGAACTGAGTGAAATTATATTTTAACAAGTTTTTTTTCTAACTCATAGGGCTTCTTGTTTGTAGACATCACAGTAAAATCAAGAGGGTTTAAGGCTCTGCAAGTCTTATTGGAAAAAAATACTCCTATGCAAACTAAAGTAGTTACGTTTCATATAAGTGAGTTAAATAAACAAATTAAATTAAATTTAAAATAACAAAATATCTTGGATGCAACCAATGTTTCCCTGCTTGAAGTAAGCAGGTCAATAATTCAACTAACAGAATGGAAAAGAGCAAGGAGAAGTATTTCTATCCTTCTAATATTGTTCAGAATGAGCTAATTTATCTTTCTGATTTTTCTAGATTGATGGTTCATATGTATAACAGATATGTTTGTTATATATTCAGGAACTACTTTGGAAACAAATTTTAGTTGAGGTAGCACTGTTGCTACAAAAGGAACAAAAGTACACAGAGCTTTTCTCTGGGTTTATGCTTCATTTAATCTGCTGCTCTGGTACAGTGGAGAAGAGGGAGTAGTGGGAAGAGCACTAACTGTGCTAAATCCCTCCTCTCTTGCTCCTGTGCTATCCAACTGGGAAAGTAATAACTGTTGCTGTTGTTTCCTCCTTCAGCTGCGAGTCAAGGCAGGCAAGGGAATGTTTTTAAGATCTGCCCCCTTTTATGCTCAGTAATTATGTGGCACTAGTGAGAATCTAGCTTGTGATTTTTAATGTGTTTCTGAAATAGACTGAGCCATTGCTTGTTGTTCCAAGTGGGAGGTTAAATGAAATTGTGATCTTACTGGGTGCAAAATGCCTTTCATCTCAGTCAGCCCAGCTTTTCATCAGTAGAGCTCTGCACCAGCCTGGAGGTGCCACAGCCTGGGATTTAGCTGAGTCTGTCCATGTACCTGCAGCATCAAACAGATGGTTCTTACATACTTGATGGATTTTAAATTACCTGGGTGAGAGGGCTGACTTTGTATGTCAGGATATTTCTCTTCTTCGTGGCTGGGTTGAAATGGATGTACTCTACAAGATTGAACTCAGCACTTTAATATACAGCTGTAGAATGTGATCTATACAGAAAGACCATGCTCTTGCAACTTAAAACTGCTAAATTCAAAGAAACACCCATCTAGCACACTTCCTCTCTGTAAAAAACACAGACTGTATGCTTATAAGGAACAATTAGATTTGGGGTTGCGTTCAGATTTTGCAAGCCATGTAGTAGTCTGTGTTGTAGGAGATACTTAAATTGCTAGGATTTCTATTTTCCTTTGTACTATAAATGAACTTGGTGTTTATACCACATTTTTTTCTAAGTAGATCTTTGAATCAGTTGTGATTGAAACAAGGGAAAGTTAAACATTGCTTAGAACTGTAATCTGTACAGTAATAAAATTATGCTTATTTATAGAAGGCATGAGCTTAGATAGCTAGTAATTACAGTGTTGAGTTTGGTGGTGGGTTTTTTTCAACTGAAAAGTGTTATTTTTTACTAAAAACAGTATAAAAGGTAAACTGTCATGGAGCTACCTTCAGAAATATCCTTCTGCAGACTGGAAAAGCAGCCTTCCTAATAGGCATTACGCGTGGAATCTGCATAATTACAGAGTTCTAGATTAACCCCTTTTATCATGTTAATTTTAATTATAGTAGAACTACATTATAGAGTCCCAAAAAGCATTCAACAAAAAAGACTATTGATTGCTAATTTCTCTCTGCAATAGAATTGCAGTATATATATTGAAATAGATACAGTGTCCTTATCATAAATCTCCCTTTGTTTGCAAGAACATGATTAAAGGAGTTCATGATTAATGTGAATACATTTTGCAAATAAATTATGTGAGGCTTATATGAGTAAGTTCTTGTAATGTTGTTTTTTTTTTTGTGATTTGTTGTTCTAGATCTAACAACATATTCTACATTTAATCAGCCTTCTACTTTTTAAAGCACTCATTTATTTGCTTTAATAATTAATTTTCCAATTTATTTGTAGAATGATGGTCTGCTGAATTCCTTTTCCATTGCTAGCAGCAGGAATGTGTTTCTGCTTCATGAGTCAGACATGATAAAAAAATTATATGGTCAGCTAGTGACTGTCTGCTGTACCTGAGATTCAGTGTTATTTTACTCAGTGAAACTTTATAGTTCTATGTAAAACATAGTACACTTTCTAAAGTACTGTTGTGCTAAATTATAACCAATTATTATAAGTGCTGTAGTCAGCTCTGAATACTACTGAAAGAAGTTTGTCACAATCTAAAGTTTTACCACTGTTTAATGTTTTGTACAGAAAATGCAAGTTACATTTCTCTCACTTTGACACTGTTTAAAGGGTCTGTAAACTATTACAGTAGTGTCTTCTCTGACATGAAGTGTGTGAACATTATTAGTTTCCTGATAAAATTGCTGTTATCTTTTCTTTTTTATCCATTTATACTTGTTAGATCCTTAACATATTATGCTTCAGTGTTACGATTTAATCTCAGTTTGGAATGGTCTCTATTGCTCTAACAGGTCAAAAAGTATATTCAGGCCAAAAGTAAAAAAAACCCAGTGGTTTAAAAGGGCTGTATATCATTATTATTCCAGAAAAATGAAGGGACAAAATAAGATACTCCCCATTATTGTTTGTACATCAGATTACTTCTCTACACTGTAATATTGTTATCCATACTTTGAAGGAGCAAGAGACAGAACAGTTTAGTACACTGTGATAGTGCTACCACCATCAGCTAAACAGAGCCTTGAAAACATTGCAAAACCTTTTTAAACAAGGATAAAATAGGAAATAAAGTTGTTATTTTTTGACACCTACTATTTTATGTGTTTTGTAAAAGCAAGGATTTTTTTTAGAGATGTGAAAGGTTAGGAATCCTACCTAATTTAAAATGGCTTTTTCTTATAAGATGCTACATTTTTATTTTTGGGATCTCTGCCAGTTTGGTGTGATGTACATAGGGAGCTCTGAGATGCTAACATGAGGCTAACAGGTGGGTACGGCTGGAGTGGTAGTTCTCACACTCAACTCACTAAGGACATTTCAGTCTCCTATGGGAAGGCTCAGGCAAGTTCCAGGAAAATGAAAAGAAACATGTTTTTCTAAATCATTCTCAGTTACAGCTCTCAAATGTGGAATGTTCTGTTGCTATTGAGTCTTCAGCAGACTTAGTACTTTTGAGGATTCTTTGGTGAAATAAGCTAGACAAGTAAGAAAAAAAAGTTGTCTTGACTTCATATAAGAAATATTGACAAAAGGATATCATATACTATTATTTTTTCATTTTTTCATTTGTTTTAATATAAAGCTGCTGGGTCCCATTTATAGGATATTTTGCAAGGAACTGTAAATATGCTTTAGGAACAAAATGTTCTGGCAGTGTGTAATAAACAACTGGTGGTACACATTTTGTTTTAAAAGATTTAAAGATTAGTAGTGACTGGAATGAAAGTCAGATATTTAACCATTTATTATTTGGCATTTATACTGTGCCAAGTCTTATGACCTGTATTTATGTTCCACTCATGTAAAATATAGTTAGCAATGTTCTGTTTGTATATTTTAGATGAAAAAAGCGTCAATAAACACAATATGCCATTATTCTTAATAACCTAATAAACTTAGTAATTATAACATAGGAATGAAAGATACATAAAATAAAAGGAAGGATCTCAGGCTTTTGTGGCCACTGATGCCATTCCTCTGTAACAACCTTACCTTTCCATCTGTATTTCAAATATATGACAATTGTTGTATCTTTCTGTAGTTTATCACAGGGAAAAAAAAAGTTAAATGATACAAAAAAAACCTTATTAATTCTTAAAACAACCCACTAAACTAATCACTTCCAATGAATTAGAGCTGGACGTTCTAATACTCTGTTAATTTTACATTGCTAGTCTATTAAGCCTAGTCACAATTTCAGTTCAAGTTGTATTTTATAAATTTTATCTGTAGTTAGAGATTAAGACTACAGTTTGAAACAGTGACACTCATGACACTGCAACATTTTTTTTTCCTATCAAAACATCTTTCATGATTGGCAGCATACCTGTTTCTTAACCCAAGGGCAAGGGAAAAGCTAAAAGAAATTTGAGGTAGATAAATGAAAAAAGACATGAAACTGGTTGTAGACTAGAAAGTTATTGGTATAACCATAGTTCATCAATCTTTGTTCATCATGACTTAAAGTTATTAAATATAGCCCCTGTGAAGAATGGGAATACTCTGTTAATTCTGAACTAAAATGTGTCCTTTTATAATAGGCTGTTCCTATTTAATAGGTTCCTATCTTCCCAATTTCAGACAAAGAAAAATAGCACGGATCAATTCTGTACAAAAAAAAAGCACTCAGAAATTCAGTCTATCTTACCTTATATTGCTAATGTAGTTTACACTATTAACCTGAATTCAACCAACATAAGGTAGTATGCACTTTTATACAAGTCTCTGGCAAGCTACAGTAAGTTTTCTGTACACATGAATGTCCCCCCCCCCCAAGAAAAAAAAGGCCTGAAAAAAAAATCCTGTTTGTCTAGATGAATTCTGATGCTTACTTTCCACTAATTAACCCTGTACTTCTTCTGCATTTTCTGTGTTTCTCAGAGCTAATATTTGTTATTTTAAACGCTAATAGGCATTCATTATCTGTCAAATTTTAGTTAAGTGTCTAAAACATTTTCAGTCTACTGAAAATATTGAATTGAAAGGGGAATACCAGAAGTGCCCTTATGAATTCAAATACATGAGATCTGATCAGACTGATCCACAGGGCATTGCCATTGTGACTGTGAGGCTGCTATCTTTCATTTGTGGAAAGTAATGATGGTTAAGGGAAGTCCCTGTGAGTGGAAACATTAATGTTACACCCACGCTTAAGAAAAGCAAGGAGGAGAAGGAAAAGTATTGTAAGCCTCACCTCAGCTGCTAGAAAGGACCAAGCACATCTCTGAATTCATTTCCAGATCCTTAAAGGACATTAAAATACTCAGGACTGCTCAACATAGAGATTGCTGAAGAGCAAATGTTCAACTGACCTGACTGCTTCCATGATGAAAAGACTGAGCAGAAGAGAGAAGAGTGGGCGTAACATAATTCAGTTTATTAAGGCTTTTGAAAAAATTCCTCAAAACACTCAGTCAGAAACGGAGGAAGTCTGGCTGGCTGAACAGACTGTTAAGTAAGATCAAAATGTAGAGAATGGTGTCTCAGCATCTTGCTAACAGCTTGCAATGAGCACTTCACCATGAAGTGTTGATACTAGAGCCCACGCTGAAATGCAGAGTTTTGTACCTACAGGAGATAACCTGTAGGCTATCCCTGGCAGAAGCTAGCAATTAACTGACTAGGTCACTGATCTTCACCAGACTGGAGAGTGGTTAGCAGCCAAACAGTGTGCTTTTAATCATAAATGAAACAAAATATGCGCCAAAGTGACTGTACCTAGTGGGTCAAGGGAAATACTGGATGCCCATGAGAGGGCTGCCAGGATGGCCAGATCCTAGAATACGTGATCTTGGTGATAAACACTTGAGGGTGTTGAGCTTACTGTTTGCTGTTGAGGGTGTGAAAAGTGAACTATAGCAGCCTGAAATGACTTGCAGATGCAAAAGGCAACAAATTTAAGCTCTTCTCAGTGATGGAATACTTTTTAAGGAGAGGCAAGTGCCCTGGACTTGGAAGGTCAAACAGAACATCAGAAAAATCTTGATTAGGAATGTGGTGCAGCACTAGATCAGCTTGTCTGGGAGAAGAGGCTGGGGAATGTCTGTTGCTGGAGTTTTTTTGGATTCAGACAAGGCCATGACTGATGCAGTCTATTGTTGATGATAGTCACATTTTGCATGAGTCTGGAGTGGACAATGTCACCAGCACCCTCCAAACAGCAGATGTAAAATGACAGTGGAGTTGGTCATAGAAACTTTGTTTAAATTTAAGACAGTAGAGTGAACTAGCAACTGTAAAATACAGTCACATTCCTATATGGAAATGTAGGTAAAGGGAGCGGAAAATGTTATGTAATTTCTTGGAGTATTTAATGGAAGAGCATCCTAGATTACAATTACACAGACTGTTTATTAATTTTGGATATCATTCTCACCTCTAACTTGAATCTTTTTCCTTACATTTTATTCCAAATTTAACGTCTTATACACGTGGTCGCAACGGTCACAGCCTGCTTACAGCTGGGCAAGTGATAGCATCTAAAATGTCTGGTTTGGAAATAGTCTTGTGTATCAGCAAGAGAATCAGAACTTGATAGATGCATGAATTCAAGCTCAAGTTTCTTTCAGTGGAAGTACTATTATGGCTTTTCCCCAGTATTTATGATATTTACCACAACTTGTCTTTTCTGAAATCAGTTAGTGAACCAAAAGGTTATTAGATTATGGAAGAATAAATGAAGTGTTGACTTACAGTTAACAGGATTGTCTAGGAAAGTACTATTGACTTTGGAAAAACACAGACTGTGTGTTTTGCCCAGGCTGGAAGGACCTGGTTAGAAGATGCATCTTGATTTTAGGAGCACTGCATGTCTGGGATTGAAGACTGACTTCTAAGATGGAGAATGCATCAACATAATAGAGTTGATGTAAGTGTACATTTCCATTTGTAAGAAATTTAGAAAGAAATCTGTGTGACTTTGAATTAATGCAGATCTGTGATGGAATAGGAAAAATGGTGGCAAGATGAATTTTTGATTGAGGAAGTGAAAATTGTGCATGAAGCTCATAAAAAATATCTAATGAGTAGATAGATACATACTGATTAGAGAAAGGCGCTGTAAGAGAGCAATTTTGGCAATGCATTCTTAGTACTGATACTCAGGCAGACAGAATAGAAGGACAAGACAAATATATGTCAATAGTTTTCAAATAAACACCTGCCTGTGTGCTTTTCCTATTTTGTCAGGAGTGTAACAGTTATAAGCTCTTAATGAATAAGAAATGTTACATTTTACAATGTAATGGGGACAAATATTAATACTACTTTATTTTACAAAACTAAAAACAACCCAAGGAAACTAAACTTTAAAAAAAATCCTTTGGTTCTGAATCCTTCACTGTGCATGAGCACAGAAGAATCTGAAATGGAAAGCAAATTAAAAAATACTTTTAGGGTGAAGTTCCTGTTTGGCAAATTCTAACTAATTTTTTTTTATGTGGCGTTTACAAACTCCTGAAACTGTTGGTTTATCATGTAAATGCTTCTGTGTTATAGCACGCTCAGCATTGCTATAATGAAACATTTCTTGCACTGATTTACAGCCAATCTTGCTTGCAGTGGGGAGACAGCTTACTCACAAGCGAAGATGGCAGACCAGGGGAGGGCTACAGGCTGGAAAACATTTCCGAACCTGATGTGGTGAAGATTAGAAATATGACATAGGGAATATGAGGAGGAGGGGTTTAGGGAGTACGAACCCATTTTTAACCCACCGTAAAGTTCTCGGTGAACTGAGGCGTGAGCAACTTTGCCACCTGCCGTCGCTTTGCATTGCGGGGAAGGACTCGGTCGTGTCCGGCCACCTCCCGTGCGCTGCCGCCCCGACCCTCAGCGTCTGCCGGAGTGAACCAGCAAGCACAGGTGGGGGGTGCGGTCTGGCGCCCCTCAGCGTCCACCGCATGACCCCCTCCAACTCCGCCCTCAGCACACTCCCCCGGGCCCACTGTAGTCCATTGCCGACTCCGCTCTGCTCCGCGCTGGTCCCAGCCCGGCTTTAAATATTTCCGAGCGGGAAGCCAGCCCATCTTCTCCTCCCCCTCTCCCCGCCTCCCCCCTGACAGGACCCTTCCGCGCGGCGGCCGCAGCCGCTCCCAAAGCGATCGCGGGGCGGTGCGGCAGGAGCTGTCCAACTTTTCAGCACAGTTTCTCCGCTGCTGCCCAGAGGAGGGCCCGGTGCCGTACTGTGCCGCCCGGCCCGGCAGCATGGAAGCAACGCGCGGCGACACCGGTGCCGGCGGAGGCTCGTCCGCGCTGCCCGGCACGAGCGACGGCAGCAGCGACGGCAGCGCCGGGGTCAGCGGGAGCCTACAGGCGCCGAAGCATCTGTGGCGGC
>VZRI01012379.1:37573-59530 GCA_013397515.1 Upupa epops
CTCATTCCTCAAGCCTGTAGCATTGCCTGAGGTTGTTGTGACTGAAATGCAGGACCTGGCACTTGGTCTTACTGTACCTCATACAATTGGCTTTGACCTGACAGAGTCCCACTGTAGAGTCTTCCTGCCCTTGAGCAGATCAACACTCACACACAATTTGGTGTCATCTGCAAACTGCCCGAGGGTGCTCTCAATCCCCATGTCAAGGTCATCAATAAAGATATGAAACAAAAGTGGCCCCAAAACTGAGCCTGGAGGGACACTGTCTGTGACCAGCCTTCAGCTAGATTTCACCCCATTAATCACAACTCTCTGAGAATGTCCACCCAGCCAGTTTTTAACCCAGTGAAGGGTACATTAATCTATACCATGATTGGCCAGTTTCTCCAGGAGAATGCTGTGGGCGACTGTGTCAAAAACCTTCCCAATGTCCAGGTAGATCACAACCACAACTTCCACCCCATCCAAAATGCTAGTCACATGGTCATAGAAAGAGATCAGGGAGATCAGGTTAAGCAAGATCTCCCATTCCATAACCACATGCTTACTGGCTCTGATCCCTTGGCTACCCTGCAGTTGCCATGAGAGTTCACTCAAGATGATATTCTCCAGGATATTTTTTGGTACCAAAGGCAGGATGACAGGCCTCTGGTTGCGTAGATCCTTCCTCTGGNACCTTCCCAATGTCCAGGTAGATCACAACCACAACTTCCTCCCCATCCAAAATGCTAGTCACATGGTCATAGAAAGAGATCAGGGAGATCAGGTTAAGCAAGATCTCCCATTCCATAACCACATGCTTACTGGCTCTGATCCCTTGGCTACCCTGCAGTTGCCATGAGAGTTCACTCAAGATGATATTCTCCAGGATATTTTTTGGTACCAAAGGCAGGATGACAGGCCTCTGGTTGCGTAGATCCTTCCTCTGGCCCTTCTTGTCAATAGGTGTCACATCAGACAGTTTCCAGTCATCTCGGACTTCCCCTGTTGACCAGGATGTTGAAAAACTTCAGAGTTTTTACCTCCCTTTAGGTAGTTGTAGAGGGCAATGAGGACCCCCACTCAGCCTCCTCTTCTGCAAACTCAACATGCCCAGTGTCCTCAGCCCCTCCTCATATGATTTGATCTCTGAACCCCTTACAAGCTTGATAGCTCTGGACCCATTCCAGTATCTCAATGTCCTTCCTATAATCAAGTGCCCAGAACCAAACACTATAATCAAAAAGAGGCCTCACAAGAGCTGAGTACAAGGGCACAATAACTTCCCTTGTCCTGCTGACCACGCTATTCCTGATACAAGCCAGGATCCTGTTGTCAGTTGAACTGGCAGTCTGTAGTTGCCCAGATCCTCCTTCCAGCCCTTCTTGTAGATAAGCATCACATCAGCCACCAGCCACCTTCCAGTCATCTCAGACTTCCCCTGTTGACCAGGATGTTGAAAAACTTCAGAGGGAGGCTTGGTGAGCTCTCCTGCCAGCTCCCTAAGCACTCTTGGGTGAATGCCATCCAACCCCATAGACTTAGGAGTGTCTAGGTGCAGAAGCAGATCATTAAATACTTCTGCCTAGATTATGGGGGATTTGTACTGTTCACTATCCTTACCTTCAAGCTCAGGAGGCTGAACATCCTGCAAGCAGTTGATCTGTCCATTAAAGACAGAGGCAAAGGCAGCATTCAGTATCTCAGCCTTTTTGTCATCACTGGGTGCAATGTTCAACCCCACGTCCAGTAGGGGATAAAGATTCTCCCTCGTTCTCTTTCTCTTGTTGATGGACCTGTAGAAACTTCTTTTGTTGTCCTTGTTGTCCAGTGGCCAAGCTGAGTTCCAGCTGGGCTCTTGCCTTCCTAATGTTCTCTGTGTAAAACCCGACAAGATCACTGTACTTCTCCTGAGCTGCCTGACCCTTCTTCCAAAGGTGGTAAAACCTCCTTTTCTTCCTAAGTCTCATCAAGAGCTCCTTGTTCAGCCAGGCTGGCCATTTTCTCTTGGCCTTTAGTCTTATCACACATGGGGATAGCCTTCTCCTGGGTTCTTCAGATTTCCTTCTTGGAGAGTGTCCAGTCTTCCTGGACTACTTTGCCCTTCAGGTCCATCTCCCCAGGGTCTTTCTCCACAAGTGTTTTAACAAACCACAGTCTGCCCTCTGGACATCCAAGATGGAGGTTCTGCTAGCCATACGCTTTACATCACTAAGAACTGAGAACTTAACCAAATCATGGTCACTAAGCCCTAGACGGCCTCTGACCACCACATCTCCCACTAGTCCTTCTCTATTTGTGAACAGGGGGTGAAGCAAGGCACTTTCCTTGGTAGGCTCATGTACCAGTTGTGTCAGGAATTTATCTTCCACACACTCTGGGAACCTCCTAGTCTGTCTGCTCTCTGCTGTGTTGGATTTCCAGCAGATGTTTGGCAGGTTCAAGAGTCCAACCAGAACAACAGCTGGAAATTGCAGGATTTCAGCCAGCTGTTTATAGACTACTTCATCTGCCTTCTGTTCTTGGTCCTTGCCTGCATCAGTAACAGTGTGTCCAGCAGGACTAGAGATGTGATTGTCCTGGTCCTTGTATGCTCAATACTCGTGAGGTCTCATCTGGAATATTGAATTCAATACAAGGACATTGAGCTGCTGTCCATAGAAGGACAACACTAATGAAGGGCAGGGAGGACAAGGCTTATGATGAGTGGATGAGGGAACTGGAGTTGTTTGATCTGAAAGAAGAAGGCTGAGGCAGGATCTTATTGCTCTTTACAACTACCTGAAAGAAAGTTGTAGAGAGGTGGGTGTCAGTCTGTCCTCCCAAGTCACTACAGACAGGATGAGAGGAAATGCCCTCAAGTTGGACTAGGGGAGTTCTAGATTGAACATTAGAAAAAGTGTTTTAGCTGGAAGAGTAGTCAAGTATTGGAGCAGGCTGCCCAAGGAAGAGGTGGAGTCACTGTACCTGAAGATGTGAAAAAATCATGTGTATGTGGCACTCAGAAACAAGGTTGATTTAGTATGGTAGCATTGGGTTGATGGTTGGACTTGATGATCTTAGAGGTCTCTTCCAATCTTAATGATTCAATGCTTCTGTGATATCATCACACACCTCCAAGACACTGACGTCATCTCCTTTGTATCCTCTGATCAGAAGGGAGATAGCATAGTTCTTTAGCAATTCCACAGGTCTAGAGTTCTTTAGCAATTCCATAGGTCTAGTGGAAAGTCTAGAATAATTCTGCTGGAAGTGGTTCTTTCCATTGCTATTTATTATATACATAATTTTATAGGTGAGCAGATGCTTAGGTAGATTAGGTTTTGTAGACTACCACTTCACTGTGTTTCTCATTGTGATGGATCTGTATCCTCTTTTCTCTCAGTTTTCTCATAGAAAGTTTAGTTGTGAGAATAGCCAGGGGGAGAATAAAGCCAAAAAGAAGAACTGGTTTTTTTCTATGAAATAATTTGTTAGGGCATTTATCATCTCTTGTAGATATTATGAACATATCTACTCTTGCTCCTCCTACCTTGGCTCAAGCAGATCTAAGGTCATTCAGCTCCAGACAGGAAAAATAAGCATAATGGCAACAGTTTGCTCCGGAACAAAACTTGTGCATAAGACTGTTGAGCTTAACTTTCTATTACTTTTGCTATTCTGACATTTCCAATGAAGAGCATTACTTGATGTGAAGCTGTGAAGATTGGACATTGCAAACTGGGCCTTGAAACACAATTATTTCTTTGCTTTTGCCGCTGTCATTTTAACCTCTTCAAAAAGATGTTCCCAAATTCAGCCAAAACTGGGAAACATGTCCTTATCTGTGTAATTTAGAAAAAAACAGATGGAAAGTTATCTCAAAATAACAGAAGACTGTAGAGGAAATAAAAGCAAAAATCTAGCATCTTTGATGTCTTAAAAAACTAGAAGGTTACATTTAGGGTAATATAGAAAGCAGAGTTTGAGTAGACTATAAAGTGGTGTAGGCTGTGCTGAAGGGATCTACATGTTCATGAAGCAAAGTGCATTTTCTGCCTCCTAGGATATATTACAATATGGAGATGAAAATTTCCTGTTAAATCACTGGATCGATATCACTTATTTTTCACCATAGGTTATCAAACCTATGTTTTGGGATGCAGTCATATACACTTGCTTGGTAAGAGTGATAAGAGTGAGAACAGATGCTTTTAAAATTAACTTAGCTATTTTGGTTATGTTCATCATTGTTTTCAGTTATTCGCTATAAATACATCATTTTAGTTTAAAATAATCAGCTTAATATTTATTATCTTCTTTTTCTCTCCACTTACAAAATTAAACCAAATTCTTTTCCTAAGAAACTTTTTATGGAACATGAATAGAGATACTACTAGCAAGAAAGCATGATAATAAATGGAAGGAGGATAAATATATTGTTGAACTGTTTTACTTGTTTTTCTAATATTGAATAAAAAGATAATAAATTTATGACAAAGATGCTTTTTGTAGATTCACTTGTGTGGATTCTTTCAGATTCTTGAGGTATCATAAAATAAAACAGTAGTCACATCCCATCTAATGATGAGGTAATGATATGAAAAGCTTCATGTGTACATGTGCTTCAGGAACAGATGTTCATTGAATTTCCCTCTTTCCACCTATAAATGGTAGATTATCAGCAACTTACATTTCTCTATGCACCAATGTTCTAAGAATTCATAGGCATAATCTTTGCTTGGCTGTAAGAATAAAAATAGGTACTTAAAATAGGTGTTTTGGTATTTTGACATTGCTTAAAGGTTTTCCCTTACAAGAGAAGAATGCCTCATTGAAAATTAACATTACAGAAAATTCACCAAAGATCCATTTTACTTTCATCAGTTAAAAGGAATAAATGGTGAATATCAAGGAATATGCATTGTCACCTAAATTTCTGTTTTCCGTTTGTGTGACTTACAATAATACAAACAAAAATGATAGTTTTATTGAATTGACAGTCTGAGGGCGCTAAGAAACAAAGATACTGAGTGAAAGAGATAGAAATTTGCTTGAGCAAACAGAGCCCACCAGTAATTTCTTATAAAATTGTCTAGAATGGTGTTTTGACCACGTTTATGACTAGCTTACATCAGGCTAACTCTAAAGTAATTTGCTTACATTCCTTAGGAACTACAACAAATAAACACTCGTGCTTGCTGATTAGAAACCAATAACAGTATGGCAATCACATAGAAAATGTACATTTTAATGGGGCAGCCAACAGAGTAGTTTAGCTGCAGGTCAAGAGATTGTTCTGAGCAAAGTAGTTTTCCTCCCACCTCATGCTGCCAGAAACTCTATGTGTCATCATGAAAATACAAATAAGTTAGCTTCTCGCATTGATCTTTTGAAGCCTAGCATATTTGCAAGGATTAAGGAGGATTTCATATTTACAGTAATTTTCTTCTGAAAAAGTGTTTCAAAACCCACAAGTCACTTTCTGTTAAAGGCATATGAGACCTTCTGTAGGTATATTTTAGAACTGCATGTCAACACCCTCCCTCCCCCTTTCTATTTATTGTCCTAGAATCGTAAAGCTAGGAGAGATCTCATGGCAGAATTAGCTACATATTAGCTAATATTTTCATTATTTTTTACTTTTTATTCCATATGTTTGGAATTCTGATCAGCTCCTTTTTTCAACACTCCAGTTTTGATCCATAGTTTTCATTATATAACCTGTCCATAACTGTCCAAAAACTAAGGAAATGCTTGAAGTTGATAATGGAAGAAACATAGTTTAAGTATTCTGCAAGTTATGCTTCTGTTGATTTTCATAGTTTGATGACTCAATGCTTTCCAAGAGTTTTTGTTACCTTGCAGTTGTACCTTTTTCCCCATCTGAATGTTCCTGTGCAAATGTTATAACAATGAATAGACAACTAGTACTTTCTTGAACTCATGAAGCACAGAAAATTGCTAAAATAAGATCATCTTTATTTTATAATGTGCCTTGTACTATAGGGTCAGTAAGAAGCCACATTAGATAGCTAAAACTTTTGATGCAACATTTAGTATTCTAAAAACAGCTACAAATAAAGCTTCTGACTTGATAGTCCCATTGATACAGCAAGAAAACTGATGCCATAGTAATAGAAGTGTTAGTGTAATGCAAAATGTAATACAGAAATAAAAATCTAGGGTGGTACTTTTTTTAGTGACTCAAAGAAAACAAGATGAAGCAACTTCAAGTGTCTCTTATATTCAAGTGATGCATGCAATAAATAAATTATTTAGAACAGACATAATTCTTATAGCTGTTCAATAATGCAGCAGCAAAGCATAATACACATGAATGGAAACAACTGACTAATCTTTTCATGGATCACGCTCAGCAGCAAAACTATATCAGAAAAGTTTCTATTGTAAACTTTACCTGTATGCTTGTCCAGACTACATTAAAAATTTTCTGTCCTATTTAACTTTTAATGATTGTAAATGTGGTTGAAAAGGTAATGATTAGATCCAGGAAGAATGGAACTATGAAATTGCAGAACTGGCAAATATTATTTATATTGTTTATATTATATTTGATGCTCCAAATGTGAATTCTAATATTTGATTCCACTGCTGTTTAAAGGACATTTATTTTATCAGAGTATATCTGCACTTAGTAAGGGTAAAAAATCTTGGGAAATTTGAAACAAAGATCAGAGAAAAAGAATTATTTTTAGTTGGCAGCCACAAAACTAAAAGAATAAAGAAATTAAACTGGTACAAAAAACCTAGAGAAATGAGCAGACTGAAAATCACATGTACATTTTCTGGTCTTCTAACCATTAAATATTTTCACTGGTGCGTAAGTAGGAAATTAGCTGAGAAATTACACATAAGTAGATGTCAATTAATTTCAATTCACAGAACTTAATCACTTTGATTCCTGCTGTAGATACATCACCTGTAGTTTAGGATGACACATTACTAACAGTCAAAAAGAAACGCCTTTGCTTCCGCCTCTGCCACCCCCTCCAGGAGCTATGTGCAATAATCTAATTGTTCTGAATTTCACTGAACTTTGCCTTCTCAGCCCTTGCAACAAGAAGTTGATAAGGTTGAGAAATCCCAGAACATTGATGTCTTTATAAGCTTATTTATTAGGAGAAACACTCTTCTGTTAGTTCTAAGAAGATCTTTAGCTTAACATCAGTTTTAGCATTTCTCAAATCAAACTCTGTGACTTGTTTGCCCTTCTTACCAAATGCAAGCAAAACAAAAAAAAAAGGGGCATGCAATGTGCAATTGAAAAGGTCCAAGCATCTTTCATTTGTAGAGTTCTATTCAGATAAAAAACTGGAGGCTTTTTAAAAATACTGCTTTGTGACAGCAACAATTACAGTAATTAGGGATGTGATGTGATGGACTGAATACCCATTTGCTATGTAAGATATCAAATGATGGTATGAATTTAGTCCCATTCTTCCTGTATCTTAAATCACAGAGTCATAGAATCATTAAGGTTGGAAGAGACCTCCAAGATCATTGAGTCCAACCATCAGGCCAACACCACCATGCCAAATAAACCATGTTTCCTAGTGTTGCATATTTTTGACATCTCTAGTCATGGTGACTCCACCACTTCCCTGGGAGGGCTGTTCCAATATTTGACTACTTTTTCAGTGAAGAATTTTTCCCTAATGTCCAATCTAAACCTTCTCTGGTGAGTAACCAGTAAGAATATCAAATATGTATGTGAGTATGTATTCCTCAGTGTGGAAGGTGTTTAAAAACAAAGATATTTTTATTGTTGTGTTTTCAGAGTTCTTACAAAGACACCATTTGAGCAGACTGTGTCTTTGTGTAATAATGCAAATGCAGCTGATAGATCCTGAATAGTTTTAAAGTATTCAATTCTTGTTTCCTATCTGTTGTTCTAGGCAATAATGAAGATTAACCAATTGTGTATTAAAGGTACACCAGTGTTCTTGCTTCTAAGAAATTACTTTGTTGTGGGACTTACATAGCTCTTTTAGCATATGACATGGATGATATTAACATTAAGGATGTTAACAGACAGAAAGGTTATTTTTACAATATGTAATTTCCTAGCTTGTCCTTTGAGCTGTATTTTCACTTGCAACTATATCATTCTCAACATAGTGTCTCTTTTTGGCATTAATATGTTAATGCAATTGTTTGACAATAAGCTTCCTATGTTTTATTTATTAATTTTAAACAATTACATTCCATTTAGAACTTGTAATATACTTTACATTTTAGAACACTGTTCTAAAATAATCTTTGTTAAGTTTTTTGAAAATTGTTGGTAAAAAATGTATCTTTCTGAGTAACTGCTGAAATCTACATAGAATGCAATGCAGTAATACTTTTGGTGGATATAGAAGGAACTGAATGAAATCCAGAGAATTTATAGTGATTGACTTTACAGAATCACACAATCAATTAAATTGGAAAAGACCTTTAAGTTCATATAGTCCAACTGTTGAAACCCAAACTACTAAGCTGAGTACTAAACCCTGAGCAGTGCCCCCAAGTGTCCTATCTATACATCGTCTAGCTACTACTAGGGATGGTTATTCAGGAGCTAGGTCTCTTTAGCTTGGAGGAGACAGGGGTGACCTCATTAATGTCTATAAATATGCGAGGGGTGGGTGTCAGGATGATGGAGCCAGGCTCTTCTCAAGGTCATCTGGTAATAGGACAAGGGGCAATGGGTACAAGCTGGTAAATAGGAGGTTCCATATAAATATCAGAAGAAACTTCTTCCCAGTGAGGGTAATGGAGCATTGGAACAGGCTGCCCAGGGGGGTTGTGGAGTCTTCTTCTCTGGAGACCTTCAAGACCCACCTGCATGTGTTCCTGTG
This sequence comes from Upupa epops, assembly GCA_013397515.1. NCBI lineage: Eukaryota > Metazoa > Chordata > Aves > Bucerotiformes > Upupidae > Upupa > Upupa epops. The sequence continues at coordinate 46,399 of VZRI01012379.1, forward strand.
TGACTTGGTGTAGGTGATCCTGCTGTGGCAGGGGGATTGGACTAGATGATCTTTCAAGGTCCCTTCTAATCCCTAATGATTCTGTGCTCCATTAGGACATCTGTTTGAATGCTTGACAACCCTTTCAGTGAAGAAATTTTTCCTAATGTCCAACACAGCTTGGGACCGTTTGCTCCTGTTTGGTTGCTTGTTATTTGTGAGAAGAGCTGAATCTCCACCTCAGTAGCACCTCCTTTCAGAAAGTTGTAGACAATGACATCGTCTCCCCTCAGCCTTCTTTTCTACAGGCTGAACAACCACACTTCCCTCAGCTGAGGACTTGTTATTTAGATCTTTCCTCAGCTTCATCACCCTTCTTTGGACATGCTCCAGTACCTCAGTGTTCTTTTACTGAGGGATCCAAACCTGAACACAGTTGTCAAGGTGTGATCTCAACAAATGCAAAGCACAAAAGGCCAAATATTCCCAGGTCCATTTCTGTTAGTCCGTTTCCCATCCCCTCTGCCTGAAAGTTTTAGCTTTTTATGACATTGCTGTGAACCAAGCGCATGACCCGGCACTTAGGCTTGTTGAACCTCACACAGGTGGCATTGGCCTACTGGTCCAGCTTCCAGATCCCACTGTAGTGCTTCTGCCTTCAAGCAGCTTGACACACTTGCCTAAATTGTTGTCTGCAAAATTACTAATACCCTCGTGTTGATCACTGATAAAGACATTAAACAGGACAAGCCCTGGTACTGAGCCCTGTTGAACACCACTTCTAGGGGATCACCAGCTGGATTTCAACTCCATTCACCTCTTTTTGGTCTCAGCCATCTTACCCAGTGAATAATAAATTCATCCAAGCCATAAGCACATTTCTCCAGGAAAATGCTGTGGGAAAACTTGTCAAAAGTTAATTTGTCAGAAGTCTAGATAGACAGCATTCACAGCATCTCTCTCATCCACTAAGTGGGTCATGTTGTAGAAGATAAAGTTAGTCAAACAGGACCTGTCTTTCATAAACTTATGTTGACTGGCTCTGGTTACTTTGTTATCATTATTGTGCTGCGTGATGGCACTGAAGATGATCTTCTGAACAGCCTTTGACAGCCCAGGCTTGTATTTCCCTGGTTCCTTTTTATTCACACCATTTTTGTAGATTATCTTCACATTTGCTAACTTTCTGTCAAGTAGGACCTGTCTTGTTAGCTAGGACTGCTGAAAAATGATGCAGATTGGCTTGGTGACCATTTCTGCCAGATGTCTCATTACCCTTGTGTGGATGCCGTCCAGACTGTCAGACTTGAATGCATCTAAGTGGTGTAGCAGGTTGCCGCACATTGACCCTTGGATTATGTAAGTTTCATTCTGTTCCCCAACCCTGTCTTTCAGTGCATTGAGGTGAGCACTCAGAGAACAAACGATCTTACATTTAAAGACTGAGTCAAAGAAAGCATCAGTACCTCAGATTTTTCCTCATTCTTTGTCATTATGTTTTTCCTCTCATCCAATAAAACATGGAGATTCTCCCTAGTCCTCTTTTTGTTTCTGATATATTAATAGAAACATCTTAACCATCTTTTAAGACAGTTGTCAGATTAGCTTGTAGTTGGGCTTTGGTCTTTCTGATATCCTACCTGCATCATGACACCTTTATAATTTTCCCGAGTTATCTTCCCCTTTTCCAATGGTTATAAATGAATTTTTTTCTTCGAGTTCCAGCTAAAGAAACTAGTATAAAGTACATTGGATTGTCTGAGTTTATCCTACATAAATTAAGAGTTAGTTATAGTTATATATTTTATTTATGTAACTTATTTACTATATAGAAAAATAGTAGAATAAATACGTGCCTGATGATACTACTTCATGTTGTTTTTTGATTAATAAAAATTGTATATAAGAAATTAAAATATGTAGCTGTATTATTTCTATTTTAAAAATTATTATAATAGAATTACCATAGAATTACAGAATCATAGAATCATCATGGCTGGAAAAGACCTCCAGAATCTTCAAATCCAGCCCTCATCTCAACATCTCTTGAACTTTTATACCATGGCCTCAAGTGCTGTACGTACTAGGTTTTCAGACACTTCCAGGGATGGTGATTCCACTTCCAGTGCCCAGCCACTCTCTCAGAGAAAAGCTTCTTCCTAATATCCTGATACAGGCCAGGATGCTGCTGGCCTTCTTGACCACCTGGGCACACTGCTGGCTCATGTTCAGCAGGCTGTCAACCAACACTCCCAGGTCTTTATTCACTAGGCAGCTCTGCAGCCACTCTTCCCCAAGCCTGTAGCACTGCTCGACCTGGCACTTTGCTTTGTTAATCTTCATTCCTTTGGCCTCAGCCCATTGTTCTAGCCTCTTGAAATACCTCTGCTTCACCTCCCTACCCTCAAGCAGATCAACACTGCCACTTAATTTCATGTCATCTGCAAATTTACTGAGGATGCATCCAGGTCATTGATAAAGATGTTAAACAAGACTGCTCCTAAAACCAAGCCCTAAGGGACACCACCTGTGACCAATTGCCAAGTCCATTTAACTTCATGCACAACTCCCTGTGCTCAGTCATCCAGCCTGTTTTTAACCTAGCAAAGAGTCCACCTGTCTGAGCTGCAAGCTGCCAGTTTCTGTAGCAGAGTGCTGTGGGAAACTGTCAATGCCTTCCTGAAGTCCAGGTGGACAACACCCACTGCTTTTTCTTCAAACACTGGGCAGGTCATCTGATCACAGGAGATCAGGCTAGTTAAACAGGACTTGCCCTTCATGTACCCATGTTGGGTGAGCTTGATCGTCCTGTTGTCCTGCACTTGCTGTGTGATCTCCCCCAAGATGAACTGTTTCATAATCTTCAATACTGAGGGTAGGCTGACAGCTCCCTCAGTGTTCTTGGGTGGATCTCATCCAGCCACATAGACTTATGCGTGTCCAGCTGGCTTAGTAGTGACTATTTCCTGGGTGTTGAGAAGACTATACACATCTCCAAACCTATCTTCCAGCTCAGTGGACTGAATACCGTGAGGATAACTGGTCTGACTACTGAAGACTGAGGAAAAGAAGACATTAAGTACCTCAGCCTTTTTCTCATCCTTGATAGTGTTCCTCTTGTCCAATAAAGTATGGAGACTCTCCTTGGTTCTTTTTGTGTTGCTAATATATTTTAAAAACACTTTTTATTACCTCTTGCAGTGGTACCTAGGCTGAGTTCTAGCTGAGCTTTTATCCCCCTAATGTCATTTCTACATGACCTAACAAAATGCTTATACTCTTCTTGAGAGCCTGCCCCTTCTTGCAAAGTTAATAAACTTTCCTCTTTTTCCTAAGTTGCAGCAGAAGCTCCCTATTAAGCCAGGCCTGTTGTTTTCCCTGCAAGTTTGTCTTACAATGCACAATGCTCCTGTGCCTTTAAGAACTCTTTTTTGAAGAAAGTCCAACCTTCATGAACCTCCTTCCCTTTGGAAGTCCATGGTAGGTGTTAAGTTTTGAAACTAGTACAAACATTTCTTACTTCTCTAGAAAAGAAACTCTGAATTCACTTCTTGTGAATATTAGATACATTTCTTTTTACATAAATAGGATGTAGCTGGTTATTCAAAGTGATACGAGGCATTCTTTTATTAGATACAATACCAAGTTATAAAATGCAGGAAGTATATATTACTTTCTAATGGACTCAGATATGAAGTGGAGTTTTTTTGCAGTCATTATGTATTTCTGGTACTGTTATATTTTCTTGGGTTTGGTAGTGTTGAAGGCTCATACAGAATGATGACTCATATCAGAGATCAAATCATACAGTTATAATTCAAAAGATCATAAAATTTAGGTATATGATAGCAGATTGTGGGTACAAAGACATGATACAGTATTTATAAGCAGCTTAACCTAGATCTGAATTCAAAAATAATGTGTGTCCTAGAAAGATTTCCTTCCGTGTTTGAAGCTTCTTGCTCACTTAAAACTGTGGATACAAGCTTCACAGCTAGTGTATCTTGACATATTAGATCATCACAAGACACCAGTGTTTTAGCATTTTAATAAGTCTTATTATTTAAATAAGACTGTAGTTGTAAAATACCAACATGTGTTAATACTAAAAAAGCAGCACCTGCTGATTATGTTCATTCTCAGAAGGGATGTTTATGTCCAAGTCATTCTAAAACACTGTTCCTGCACTGTGCAGCTTTTAAATAATATGGACTTCCATTTCTGCTTCTACAGATTTGATAAATGCTTCTGAGTTTTATTTATTTCTGTATGATCTGTCAGCCCTTCTCTCTCTTGGGACTAGTAGAGGGCATCTAAGTGGAAAGAAGGTGGTGGTGTCAGATAAAATCACCTCTTTTTCCATTATATAGAAAGAACTTAATGGACCTTTGGGAAAATATTAAAATTTAACATCAGTAAATTGTGTGTGAAGATGCTAATTTTAAATGGGTTTTTGTTTTTCTGCTTCTGATGTTTTTCATGAGGTTTCAGCCCTAACTTTTGGTATTGAAAGGCTGTTTTATGTGAAATGCTAACACTGGATATTACCTGTCATCTGAATAGGTTTAATGCATGTCTGGATGTATGGTTTGCAATTAAAACTATGATATTCGATCCCATGCTGAACTTTTTGACTGGTCAGGCTTCTTAACTTTTAAATCATGTTCATGTGCAATATTATCAAATATTTTTGCAAATATAATGGGAATGCAGTCATTCCACTAGAATTTAAAAGAGAGTTATTGGTGAGTTTTGCAAATTACTTTCTTGTTGATTTCTCTCTAGCAATAAGAAAAGAACATTTTCAGCTTGTTTCAAAATTTGACAAGCGATAATTGAGGGTTGGCATTGTGAGCCAATTTGGAAATGGGAGTTGTCATACAGGAAATAAGATATAAATAAGGGAGAGACAACTAATGAATGACCTTGAAGGTGAAAGAAGTAGCTTGCATTTGATCCTGTACAAAGCAGAAAAAGACAGCAGGGGAATGCATCAAGTGAGACAGAGATATTGAAGAAATTGATTAGATAATTTTCCTTAAAGCAGCTTTCTAAGTGAATAAAAGAGATATGAGATAATAAGACTCTGGATGTTGCTGCTATCTTTTCAGATGGGTAGGAAAAGTTGTGTTTACAATATGGAAAGGGGGTTTGACTTTTTAATGTGTGCTTACTACCTTGCATAGAACACTACTGAACAAGGATCTGTTTTGAAATGTACTTACACGTTTAGGTAGGTGCATTCACCATTTTTTAATTCTTTTCACCATTTAGCTTGAACACATATAGAAGAGTTATACAACATCTGACTTTATTTTGGAAATTCTATAGGTAAAAGGAGGGAGGTGTGGATGATACACCAGAGGACTGTGCTGCCATCCAGCTCAACCTGGATGGGCTGGAGAGTTGGGCAAAGAGAAACTTAATGAGGTTCAAGAAGAGCAAGCATAGGGTTCTGCACCTGGAAAAGAACAACCCCAAACATCACTATAGGCTAGGGGTAGATTTATTGGAGAGTAGACTTGAAGAAAAAGATCTTGGAGTCTTGGTATACATTAAGCTGACCATGAGACAACAGTGTGCCCTTGTTGCCAGGAAGGCCACTGGTATTCTGGGGTGCATTAAAAAGTGTGTGGCCAGTAAGTCTAGAAAGGTCGTCGTCCCTCTCTACTTTACCCTGATGAGGTCACATCTAGAGTACTGTGTCCAGTTGTGATCCCCTCAGTTCAAGAGTGACAGAGAGCTAGTGGAGAGGGTCTGGCGGAGAGTAATGAAGATGACTGGGGCCCTGGAGCTTCTGTCTCACCAATAAAGGCTGAGAGAGCTGGGGCTGTTTTGATTAGTCCGCACCTGTAAATACATGAAGGGTGGCTGTAGGGAGTGTGGTGCCAGAGTGTTTTCAGTTGTGCCCAGTGACAAGGCAAGAAGCAATGGGCATAAGCTGCAATACAAGAAGTTTCATGTAGAGATAAGGAGAAACTTCTTTATAGTGTGAATCATGTGGCTGGAACAGGCTATGGAGTCTCCTTCTCTGGCGAGATCCAAAACCCACCTGGATGCAGTCCTGTGCAATGTGCTTTAGGCAGTCCTGCTTTGCTGGGGGGGAGGGGTTGGGCTTGGTGAACTCTTGAGGTGTCATCCAACTCCAACCATTCTGTGATTCTGTGATTCTCGCAGCATATCTGCATTGTGCTTATTAAAAAAGGTAAATGTTAGCCCCAGATTTTTTCATGGCATGTATGGTATTACAGTGAAGCTTATTTTTTTTTTGCCAGGTAGATTTGTTCTTTCAATAATATGTGGTTCATTGTGTTCAACTATTTAACTCAACTGTTTAAGAATGAGACTTCTGCATCAATATATTTTATTACATTATGGCAATTCTTATTTCATCAAAACAATCCCTTTGGGGTCATGGCTTCTTCTTTACTAACATTAATGTCCTAGTAACCAGAGGAAGTTAATGGACACAATTTATCCGAGGTATACCTTTAGGAGTATTTGTGGAACTGTGATAAAAGGGTTTGCTTCTGTGCTTCCTTTTAACATTTTTTTTTTTTTTTTGCTTTGCACCTTTGTCTTCTCTCAGTGATATTATCCCATTGTTTGTTAACTAAACATAGTTACAGAAATCACTGAAAATAATGGATCACAATACTTGAAGTAAGACAATTCAATAATGCTTTGATTAAAATTATGCAATCCCACTCATTTTCTAGGCTCATGTTTGCTGTAATTTATATAAGAAAACTGTCATAAATTGTAGGTAGTATTATGGGATAAGAAAATGTAAGAAACTTTAGGTAACTGTAATTCAACTAAATTCAACATAATCCAATTAATGTACTCAGAGATTAATACATACATGTAAATCAAGGGAGGAAAAATGAAATGACAAGTAGATATGCCTTACATGTTGGTTAATAAAGTATGATACCACTTGCTAGAAGTCTATTGTAACAAGAAGATGGCAATATGATAAAGTTATATGGCAGGAAGTTGATTACAAACATAGCAGCTAGTTAGGGGTTTATAAACAGTGAACAAAGTAACAGTGAGCTTTTGAAACCACAGACCAAATAGTTCACATGGACATTTATATTACCATAGTGCAGAGACCTTAGGATAAATGGTTACATATGGAACTCTCCCCTGAAGCTTGTGCCTTATCAAAGTATATGCATAAATATGTAAATATATAAAGTATAAATACAGGAATCTATAGTTTTTTCAAATGTGTTGACCCCATCTACTACTGAACTTGTAGTTCCTGTGATTCCTTGTCCTATTTAGTGAAGCTTAGAAACCCTGAAGCAGATTATGTGGAAGTAATGGGTATAAGCAAGCTGAATTTCTGCTATTTTGTGATAATTGCATATTTGTATGCTGTGCCAGCACAGGAAATTGCATTTAGGATGAAGCTACTTCATATTTAGCTCAGTAGACTCAGATATCTGCATGGAATACTGCAAGCACTTTAGTTTACACTCCATAGGTTTTTTTTGTATCTGTATATGAATATGCCACTTTCCCATGGAGGCCAGAGTTAAGAAGGCATTCATAAAACAATTCACAATGAATGACAGACATTTATGTTCAACACAGGTGTCACTCAAACAAACAGTTAACTCCCTGTCCTCATTGACAGATGTTATCCCAAATCTGAATTTATGGACCTTGACTGTAGGTATTATTCTGTAGTTGCTTGAATTCTTTATGTTTCAGTATAAATGAGGAGTGAATGGCAGAACTGGGGTATTTTTTGCCTGGGAAAATCTTCACAGCCTTTCATAAATGAGGTGAACTGTGAATAACTAATTTACAATGTTGTAGCCTGAAGTGAGATTACAAAACTAGACTTTTCTGGTACACTTTGTGGTACCTATAGCATGCGAAGTACTTAAATTATTCATAAAGCTCTCACAAACCTTCAATTTTGAGATATAAAAATTGACTTGCACAACAATGGCTAGCTAAAATGGAAGGCCACACAAAAGAAGGTTTTAGTCTCATGAGACCTTCTATTAGACAATAAATTTAAGGTTCCTTTTAGAATTAAGACAAAGTTATTTCTTCCAGAGGCAGTTATAATTTTGAACTAATTTTTGAACTAATAATTTTGAACTAATAATTTGCTCTAATTGAGCAGTAACTGCAATTGTGGAATAATATCTTTCCCATTTTCTATGAGCTTATGGTTGAAATCTAGGAGATGCTTTGGGAAAGTTCATGCAATATAGAACTTACATGTTACTTTCATTCCCAGCAATTAGTTAGTAAGTTTTATGCAATGAGTAAATAACAGATACTTAGGCTTTAGATACCTAGTGGTAATTCTATATTATATTATTCATACGGAGTTTATTCAACAGATGAATACCACTTAGCCTTCAGAAGCACTGCATTTATTCCAATGGAAAAAAAAAAAAGACCAGAAATTTGGTTTGGAAGTTACCTGTCCTTTGAGATAATTTTCAATACAGTATATCTTGAAATGGTTAATATTAGGATAGAAAAGCTTTGCAAGCAACTTTGTAATGTATCTTATCTCTTGTGCATCTGTTATTATTATTATTTTATGGTTTTGTAAATATGCAGTGTAGCTATATGCATACATATTATCTGAACATTTGTGTTAATGTTCAATTCTGGTGATTTATTAAAAATAAAAGTGTAGCAATAAAGAGATTGAGAAAACACATTAGTCTGCATTAATAACGAGGGAGATGGCACAGCTTTGATTACCTGTATGTGTATGAAGCAAGAATATTCTACCGTCTCTATGTACAGAACATAATTAATTAGTCAATAGATCCTGAGACTAAGCAATGTACATTAATTATATCCGTGACACATAAATTAGAATAGAGATTAAGTATAAACATGTGAAATTATAACAGCACAATAACAGACATAAAGTAAATGAGTAGGTACTTTACAGAGCAATTGATTTAACAGACAGAAAAGTTCTAAACATTCATTAGATGGTAAGTGAAAATAAATTTTTCTGTGGGGCTCAATTTAAAAACAATATATGAAATTTATTCTTTCAGTTACCATATAAATAATCACAGTTTTAAAATTTATTTGTTGTATAGTGCCTGCTTTGATCATTTGCATACAAAGTGGTGAAAAAGAAAGAAAGGAGTTTTACTTTTTAAACTTGCATCATAAAGCCCTATGGGAAAGTGCATCAGTTCTGTTTCCAGTTTCTCCTTAACAAATATAAAAAAGTTTTGCTCAGAGAATTGTTATCAAATACAGATCCTGTCAAGCTAGCTATTTTACAACTTACATATAGCTCTATGGATATATGAAATAAAATTTCGAGTCCCAGTCTTATTTGAGTATGATGTTGATGACTTATTCTTCAGTGTTTTTTCACGAGTGTCATTAGAAGGACAAAACTCCTTTAAAAATGCAGGTGAGTAGCCAGTTTTACAATATATGAATGTGTTTAATTTTCTGAGTTGTACCTTGCTTTTTGATTGTAAGCCCAGAACTTAATTACTCTTCACTTTGTTGCAGCTTAACATGGAATTGAGCACAAATTTACCTGTAGCTGTGCAGTCCGATTGGAGGATAATTTTTCTGAGATAATAAACAGTTTTAAGAGAGTGATGTTGCCCCTTTCCAAAATCTGAAGCATATTATTGTATCTAAACATATATTCCACTCCTTTGTGGGTTTTATTTTTAATCACACAACATGTTTTTTTTTCTAAAATTATGAATACACAGTTGAGTGTTTGGACTGAAGTCTACTGTATGTGGCAAGGTATTTCAAAAGGGAGAGAGATGGCATCCTAAGAACAGATAGGAAGTACCTTACTAGTACTTACAGAAAAACTGTGAAAAGCTAGAAGGTTTCCAGCCACAGAGGAAGACAGCTATGGCAGATATAACTTTTGTAAATGGGTGATTAGTTAAATACTGCTCTGCCTCCTTGAGTAATTGGAAAATCTAGTGAAAGCTCTTTATGGACCCTGAACTAGACATCTCATAGCAGAGTATGAAATAAACCTGTAAAATATTGATTGTGTAATGAGATACAGCTTTTTCGCTCAGCCCTTTTAATAGTTTTCATAAAATGTTGCTTTGCCTGGAACATCAGATTACAAGGCATTTGTAAAATTTCATATTAAGTGTCTATGGAAGAGTGATGACTCAATATATTTGTAATTACAGAAGCCTATAGAATACTGGATTCTAATATTTTTTACTATAAGCTCATATATGCAGCTCTGTAGAAGGCAACCAGTTGTATGACTCATATTTCCTTAAGCACTTAAGGCCATATGTTTCCCTAGAGAACAGAGAGGAATTTGAAATGCAGAAATCTATCTACTAGGAATGAGAACACAGAATTATAACTTGTACCTAAGGTTAATTTAAAATAATACTTTCATTGTAGTATAATTTAGAACTTAGAGACTGAGACACTTTAGAAAGGATAGATAAAGTGATGTTACATTATGTAAATGAAACATAATTTCAGTTGCAGGTAATTAACTGTCTTGATTTGAAGACTGCTGTACTGCAAATTTCTTTGTGTATAATTTTATCACAGAGGAAATTTTCTTATACTCTTCTGTGGGATATTAACTGTATCTTTATTGGAACTTAATGATATATATTGCCAGTCTATATTAATATATTTGATGTTAATTTAAAATTAGTTAATAAGCATGGGTACAAAAGGGTGCTATTCTAGTCTTCAAATTCCTTAAGTGGTTTGACTTAGAATTGGATGATACTCTGATTTAGTAAATTTATACTATGCAAGATTCAGTGTTCCATTGACTGAGACATAACTACTAATATAAAAAAGTTATTTCTGACAGAGCATCATTAGGGCAATTGTTTCTAGAAGGACATCACTTCACTTTATTACCAACTTAGTGTACGCAGGGTTTGGACATAAAATTAAAGCTTGGGCATGTAGTTGGTACACGATATTATAAAGACAGTGTGATTATCAATAAAGATGAAATACCAGCAGATCCTTTCAGAGTGTTTTGTAACTGAGTAAAATTAAAACAAAGTTTTTAAATTGTAAAATCCAAGATCAGACATGTGGGTACCAAAGGTAACATAGAGGTGTGGAAAAGATTTTGAGCAAGATAAAAAGACAGAATTGTAATGAATAATACTTGCTGTGAGCCTACCAAATTTTATATACTGTCTATAGAACATTTTGATATTTTCTTCATTAACACTTATAACATTTTAACACTGTAATAATGGTTATCCAGTTAACCCTGTGCTGTAGTTGTGCATCAGTAAAGATTCATTATCAACAATACCAAGGAAAAACTCATGTTACTTTAAAATGCATGCTTGAGTTATAGACCTACTTTTGGGGAAACTGAGGTGGAGATAATGAAATAGATAAAGCAGTGCGATTTTGCAGTTTTTGCTACATTTGTGCTGCAACATTTGTGGGTTTGGGGCAATACAGTTGTCCTGAAAATGTTTGGGGTAATTATTATTTTACTATGCAGGATTAATTTCTCTAATGTTTCAGTTCTAACTGCTAATATTTAACCTGACATTTGTGTGAAAGGAACCTGACAGAACAAATTGAAATAGTTTATCATTGCCATAGGTAAGTGGAACCTTCACAGAAGTATTGCAGCAAAAACATCATCACATTCCCACAGACTGTGTTTATTACCATTTAAAACACTGTTGTATTATAAGATCATGTTGTGCAGTACAGTTTTCATTAAAAGTAATTAATCTTCCAGCTTACTTAAAAATTAGTTTGGAACACTTTGCATGCAAATATTTACTTGCTGACACTGACAGATTTTAAATATTTTGTCAGTCTTAAAAAATATATGAGCATCAGCTGCCCAGTTAAGTGACGAGAAGAGGGACAGAAAAAAATTGTGTTGTTTATTCCACTTTCCGTGGTTTATTGCCTTTATGGCATATTAGTAATTGCTACAGCAGTATTTTGTAGTCACTAAACACAGATATATATGGGCAATAGGACTGCTGGCCCTCAGTATGAACATTTCAGTAGTTTAAGATTGCTAACCCATATTTACACGAGCAACATATGTAATCTTTGATGTAAAGCTCACTTCATGACAGAAATACACTTCTGGTTTTTGGTGGTTGTAGGTTTTTTGGAATGCATTAATTTAAATTCTGTCATGTTCTAAACCTAAACCAGAAAATGCTGGACCACAGTCTCTGACACTCCTTCCATTAATGACCATTTTGTCAAGGAGAACAAAATAGATGCAGACCACACAAAAGCTGCTGAAACAAATAGCACAGATGCTAGGGCTCCTGTACCTGCTATTTCACACTTCTGGTGTGCTCATTTTGGCCGTCACTAGTTGGTAATAAAGGCACAGCCTTAGACAACCGTCTTATTTTTGCTTTTTCTCCTTAAACTAATGTATAAGTGCTGTTTGTGACATGTATACTTTTTCTTGGGTTTTTAAATAGATTTGAATTTAATTATGTAATTTAACATTTATTTGAAGAGATAAGTTTTAGTATTTAGAGATACTTTAAAATATCTGAATATTCTCTATAATATTATTTTTCCATTCATTTATGCTCTTATTTTAAAGAAATCTGGTGAAGATAACAGCTACAGTAGTGTGAGGCAGATGACAGCTTTGTAAATAAAGATCTTATATACTTTAAGCACCTGACTGAATTACCTAGTTTCATACTTATGCATCATTGAAGGACTCCCTTGAGAACAATGGAGTTGGAATGTGGAAAATAGAGTTAGTTTCAGTACATGTCCTTAATACCTGTTATACTGAATACTCTGAAAATATGTCTTATCAATCCTAAAAAGTCGTATTTGTGTATTCATGTGTGTAAACACCAGTTTTGTCAAAGACACTGTTATTTAATTTCATGCACAAACCAAAGAAAATAAATCAAAGAATACCATGAAGTTTTAAAATTGCTGTAAAAAAGTGAAATATTCCCTATCTAAAATGAGTCAAAACCAATTCATAGTATCATAGAATCATCAGGTATCAGAAGGGACCTAAAAAGGTCATCCAGTCCAATCCCCCTGCCACAGCAGGATCACCCAGACCAAGTCCAGGCTGATTTCAAATGTCTCCAGAGAAGGAGACCCAACAAACCCCCCCGGCAGCCCCCTCCAGTGCCCC
>VZRI01012379.1:60600-95201 GCA_013397515.1 Upupa epops
CTCTCACCACTCTCACGGTGAAGAACTTCCTCCTCACATCAAGTCTAAATCTACCCATCTCCTGCTTTGCTCCATTCCCCCTAGTCCTGTCACTACCTGAGATCCTAAAAAGCCCCTCCCCAGCTTTTTTGTTTCCCCCTTCAGATACTGGAAGGCCACACTAAGGTCACCTCGGAGCACCCTCTTCTCCAGACTGAACAGCCCCAAATCTCTCAGTCTGGCCTCTCTAATCATCCTCATGGCCCTTCTCTGGACATGCAGGAGCATCCTTCTTGTAATAAGGTCTCCAGAACTGGAAGCAGTACTCCAGGTGTGGTCTCAACAGAGGGGACTAGAGAGGGAGAATCACCTCCTTTGTTCTGATGGCCACACTTCTCCTAATATCATACTGTAGCAAAATAAGCTCTCCTAACAATAAACAGTTCTTACCATATTATGCCTTTAATTGCTGTTAGAGATATGTTAAGTTACAAGTTACATGAAGTAGTTTTCCCATTTGTACAGTCCACTCAAATAGAGAAGTGCTTTGTGTGCTCTAAGAACAGCAAAGAGTACTACATTTAGAAATTCTCATGAAAAGGAAATACTAAAAACAGAGAACATGCTTTTCAGCTGAATCAAGAGGTGTAACAGCAATGGCAGATGTTATGCTATTACTTTAGAAAGCAGATTATTGGACCCAAATGTAACACTTTAGAAGGGATATTTAACCAATAAGATACTGAATTTAGTGTAAGATCTTATCCTTTGCAAATCTGCAACTAGAGAAAACACCTAGTATAAAGCAAGATGACAATGCTGTCCCATCACTTTCTCAAAATACTGGCAGCTTAAATGTTATTCTCCCCTATACAGATTCTCTCCTATACAGATATCTAATAAGATATAATTATTTCTATAAAAAAGCCCCTGCAGTTTGAGGATTTATATTTTTAATCAACATTTTGTAATGTAACTGTATTCCAGTTCAATATAATAATTCATTTAGACTGAATCATTCAAACCTGACTTCCAAAAATCAAACCTGAACTGCCTATAACATATAGTATGGCTACTGTTAGTGAAAAGAATGGGCAAATTTAGCAATCCATGTATTGTTATTAAAACTTAGACATAAATACTAATAAAACTTTACAATGGGATGATTATACAAGTAGAATATCTGTAGTCTCAAATGAATTAACACCATTTTCTAGCCAGTAGAAATAAAAGCTACTGCAGAGCTACAGATTGATATCTTGCAGTTGCTGGACTTTGGTATCTGAAGAAATACGTTTTCAAAATAAAGCTGGGTCATTTATATATATTTTATTATATATATATTTAGAGATAAAGTTCAACTGGTTAGTGGAGCAGCAAGCATAATTGTTTTCTGATACACAGGTGTCTTGCAGAATGTATAATCAATAGCGTTGCTTTGATTTATCTTTATGGTTTCTTTCTTTTAATTAGTCTTTTTTTTCTTCCCAAAGCCATTAGGAAAATATCGCAGTTATAAAGCTTAAATTCCTTATGAAATTAACATAATCAGATCTAAGATAATTAAGATTGTTAGGTAGAGTAAAATATAATCTTTTAACCTGAGACTCCTTTTTACTAACTGAAGGTCTACTTCAGAAAATGTTGATTGAAAATATTCTTTGAAGGATTTCTTCAAACTTTTATTAATTAAACCATTCTTTATCTCAAGATGGAAAGTTTAAATTATAGTAAATATTCCAAGAATTAAATCTAAACCCATAGGTTTTCATAATGGATAAAAGAAGATACAGAGCTGTTTGGAAAGACCTACTTAGAGGAGTTTAAGTATGTTCATGTTGGGAACATTTTCCTTTCAAACTTAAATTTGCAGAGTAAAACCTATTTACAGCCATAGACCCTCTTCAGCTTGCTGTTTCAGAGCAGCTGTAATAAATCTTCCTTCCAGCTGCCTCTTTTTCTCCATATGCTGTAGAATAAACAAAGGAATTTAACACACCCATAAACTTCCTAGGATTCTGTGGAGGATTTGATGGAAGTAATTTAAGCTGAGTCTACTTTCTCACTTGATTTACTATACAAGTGATTCAGCTGATTCACTGAAAAACTTGAAAATACATGTCTTGAAGACTCAGGAGATCTAGTTTCAGAGGGTGGACAGGAGTAGCATTCTAAATTTTGTGTAATTTTTTTTCTTTATTACTGGTACTTGGTTCTAGGTAAGATTTTTGTCTGCAGCTAATCACAGCACTAGAAGAGTCTGGTTTCCCACAATGCAGATACTTTGAACTATTCAGTTCTGCGTATCTATAACAGATTGTATTCTGTTGAATATAAGGCATATAGTGAATCTAATGTTGAACAGATGACTTCTGTAGATTATAAAAAAAAGTTCAGTTCCCTGGTTTGTTTTCTTTTTTCCTCCTACTCCTTTTTGCTTCATTTGTTTAGCCCTTGTGGCAAGACTACAGCAAACAAATGCATTTTACACTTCCAAAACAATTAGGTTACTTGAGTAATATTTGGTTTATTTTTTTCTGTAGCAATGCTTACAGTCTTTAAAAAAACTCTAATAGATATCCATATTAAAAAACATAATTGCTCTCATAAAATCTTGTTTATATTCTGAGAGCTTGAGATTACGTGAACAAATCTTTTTGAAGGCTCCTTGCAACACCTTAACCAACTTGTGCACTCATGTATATATTTGCCTGTAGAGTTTTGTAAAATTACTTTTGTAGTTTGTATAGCTTTAACTGTGTAGGTAACTGATTAATTAATTTCTAGTGACGTGTCCAATTCACAAATACCTGTGTACTTTATTGGTTTCAGTTTTAAAACTTAACTGCTGAGGCTTCTTTGGAAATGTGTCATTGTAACTGTGGTGGTGGTGAACACTGTATTCTAGTGTGAGGGCTGAAGAGAAAATTATGTTTAAACTTTGTAGATTAAACAGTTTTAATTTTGAACAGTGTCCTAGGAAGAAGCTGTTGAATGATAAAAAGATCATACAGATGTCGAATAGATTTTTTTAATGCATTGCAAGGAATCCTTGCATTTTAATTGTAATCACAATTGGCAGCATTCAATAGTATACTATCTTAAATGAGTTCCTGAGATTAGAAAGTTAGGCTTAATATTATGTTGAAGGTCCTTTTTTGCTATATTTTAATATACCCAACCACTGTTTGCTTTAATGTGGTTTTGATATTTCCTTTCAAGGCACTTTTCTGAAATAGCTTGAAGGTTGTTAAGCGTTGAAGGAAGATTCCATTATTACAAAATATATGCCATTGTCTTTATTTTAAAAATATTTTATGAGAAAGGAGATCAACTAACTTTCAAAAAGACACAAACATTATTAATAAGGTGACTATGTGCAGTTAAAAAGATCCACATTTTAAATAATAAATTTAACATTTGTAAATCTTAAACCCCAAGCAGAGAAATGATTGTTTTCCTAATTTAGTATTAAATCATACCTCAGCCAATTCTTTAAAAAAATTCTAATAGCTTGCAGGCATCTGTAGGCTTATTGTGTTTTTTTATAAAGGCTTAGCCAAAATATGTAATAATTGAAAACAGGTCTGTTAACTGAAAGTTACAAACTACTTATTATGATAGAGGAATAAAATGCTTTTACAGCAGTAAGTATAATTAAGGGAGAAAACAAATTGAAAATTACAGTGTTCTGTTTGTGTAATGTTAATTGCATTTCCAGTGGAAAGAACTAGAAGGAAGGATTTCCATGAATACTTGATGGCATGGTCAGTTGATTTGATCATTACAATTCCACTGATCTGTTTTAAAGAATGTATCATAAGGAATGTATTTTTGTTATTTATGAACAAACTCAGTAAAGCATGACCCAGAGACGAATGAATCAGTTGAAAGTCTTCCCATGATTTTGCTAAGTTTTGACTATGTAATGTAATCATCATAACTTGAAGGTAGTAATTTGATTGTTCCAAATTGCATTTGATTACTTAAGAGACAAATCAATGTTTTAATTCTTTCTTGTTCTTATCATCTGAAAAAATAATAATGAGAAAGGATTTGATGCAAAATACACTCCAAATTGTATCTCAGAGTTGCAGTTGGTGCTGTGCCTTTTTGCTATTGTGCCTTTTAAATTTAACATTAAGAAGGAATAAAAACCATCTATCAGAACATTTTTTTTATGTTTCCCACCCCATGTTAGCAGATTCCATTGTCTTCGAAGTCATGCATTGCACTATGTACTGCCAAGCAACACAAATACCTGAGCTGTTAAAGCTTCTGTATCCACAGCACACAGGTTTCCACAAATAATTTTTCAGATCCCATAGTGTTTCTAGGCTTTTAACAGGATGGGAATCTTACCTCTTATCCTGTGTGGATGGTGCTTGCTGTATTTTGTACTTGCCATTCCCCCTTTTTTATTATTATGGCTGTCTTTCTGCACGTGTTTTACAAAATGTAAATTATTTAGGTAAAAATAAGATACATTTTCTCACTAAACAGACTTATTTTTCAAATTAGGAGTTAAAATAATTTAGTTTATTTTCATTATATAACAGCTTTCTTCCATGATACACCTGGAATTGTATTTTTGCTTTTTTGTAGTTGACTTGTAATACAGGACACCTTTGTCTGTGTAGAAAGCCGTTCTTTTTGAAGGGATTGGGCTCCCTCTACTGTTAAACAGAAGTAAATGCTGTTGCATGTTGGTTTTTTCCCTTACGCTAGAATAAATACGAAGATGATGGAATCATAGAATCATAGAATCATTAAGGATCGGAAGGGACCTCGAAAGATCATCCAGTCCAATCTCCCTGCCACAGCAGGATCACCCAGACCAAGTCGCACAGGAACACATCTAGGTGGGTCTGGAATGTCTCCAGAGAAGGAGACTCCACAACCCCCCTGGGCAGCCTGTTCCAATGCTCCAGTACCCTCCCTGGGAAGAAGTTCCTGCTGATATTGATATGGAACCTCCTCTGTTGACACTTGGAGAAAATGCAGCAGCCAACATCAGTTAGCTTTTTCTTTCTTCATTGATACAGTCTGGGATTATATATGAAGATGTGTCATGCTGTTTTCATAATATAAATCAGGTTACAATTCATCTAATTTCAGGAAAAAGTAGAATCATTTAGGTTTGAAAAGATATTTAATATTGACTCCAACCATTGACCTAATTATAGTCTGTCTCATGACTTTTTAAAACAGCCAGGAATGTTAATTCAGCCACTTCCCTGAGCAACTTCTTCCAAGGTCTGAGTACCCTTTCAATAAAGAAGTTTTTGTGAATGTCTAACCTAAACATCCTCTGATGCAGCTTGAGACCATTTCCTCTTGTCCTAACACTCATTATATATGAGAAGACACCAATACCCACACGTCTACAGCCCCATTCCATGTAGTTGTAGACAGCAATAAGGTCTCCTCTCAGAGTTTTCAGCTTCAGACTCAACAGCCCCAACTTCCTCAGCTGCTCCTCATAAGATTTGTTCTCTAGACCCTTTGCTATGTTGATGACTTTTTTTGGACCCTCTCCAGCAGCTCAATATGTATTGAGCTGCCCAAAACTGACAACAGTAGTCAAGCTGTGGCCTCACCGGTGCTGAGTACAGGGGGAACAATCAGTTTCCAACTTCTGTTGGCCACACTATTTCAGATACAAGCCAGAATACCACTGGCCTTCTTGGCCAACTAGATACACTATTGGTTCATATTTGACCAATGATCAATCAATACTCCTAGGTCTTTTTCTGTCAAGTACCTTTCCGAACTCACATTATAGTAGGTTTTTTTGACCTAGGTGCTGGACTCAGCACTTGGCCTTTTTGGCCTCAACCCATTGATCCAGCCTGTCCAGATCGCTCTGTAGGTCCTCTATACGATCAAGCAGATCAATACAGCTGTCCATCTTGGTGCTGACTGCAAACTGGCTGAGGGTACTATCAGTCCTCTCATCCAAACTGTCAATAAAGAGTTTAAACAGGAGTGGCCTCAGTACTGAGCACTGGGGAACACTAATTGTTACTGGTCAACAGCTGGATTTATGTTCATTTGTCATCACTCTTTGGGTTCAACCATTCAGCCGATGTTTAACCTAGCAGAGCATACACCTGTCCAAGCTACAGGCAGCCAGCTTTTGCACAAGAATCTCACAGGGAATTGTGTCAAAGCCTTTACTGATACCTAGGAAGACAACACCCACATTTTTCCCCTCATCAACTAGGCTAGAAGATCAGGTCTTTCAAGCAGGATCTGCCTTTTATGAACTCACAGCAACTAGGCCTGATCACCTGGTTATCCTATAAATGGTGCAAAATGCACTCAAGATTATTTGCTCCATAGCCTTCCCTGGCACTGAGATCAGATTCATAGGTTTACAGTTCCACAGACCCTCCTTCTGACCTTTCTTGTAGGCAAGCCTCACTTTTGCTGTCTCCAGTCTGCTGGGTTCTCCCAGGTTAGTCAGGACTGCTGACAAGTGGCGGACAATATTTTACTTAAGCATATCTGACAGTTTTTTCTTTTGATGTTAATATATTTATAGAAACATTTTGTTGTCTTTTACAGTTGTTGCTAGGTTGAGTTCTGGTTGGGCTTTGGCCCTTCTAATTTTCTCCCTGCATACCTTCACTACATCTTTGTAGTCCTTGTAAGCTGCCTTTCTCGTTTTTCCCTCTATTTTCCCTCTGGGTCACAGAATTGTTCTTGCATTATGTGCTCCATTAATTACAAAAAAAAAAAAAAAACCAAACAAAAACCTGCAGGAAATGGGATCTTCTTAATTTTAGCCTAAGCCAAATCTAGATGAAAATCCTGACAGGGTAATGGATGTCCGGTTACCACATAGTTACTACAGTTGGAGGCAGAAAATGCAAAAGACTCTGAGGCAATGTTGTAGGAAGTGCACTTAAAATACATTTACATTATGTTTCTGTATTTCAGTACAGGCGTTTTTAGCATTTTCAAAGGTCAGTCTTCTCTCCTGCAGTGCAGTGCTCTCTAGGATGGCAATTACAGGAGGGGAAAACAAATTTTGAAAAGCTTTAACTTCAAGGGGTCTTTTACAAACAATACAATATTGTCATGAGAAGTTTCTAAAAGCTTCTGTGTTTTCTCAAGAATGATTGCTATATTATTTCTTTTTTTAGCCCAACAATCATATTTTATGCAAGCAGAGACAGTAATGTTTTCTCCTCTGAAGTAAATTGATTCTATGTGTCTTCAGATCTAAATTAACTTTCAAATTTACTCTCATACAATTCAGAATCGAAGATGACTAATAAACAGCATCTTTGTAAGAAATGCAATTTTCAATAACTGGTACTGGCGTTAATCACTATATATTTTCATAAATCCACTGTGCTTCTTAAAAAACCTGTTTTTACTCTCTCTTTCTCCCTCTAGGCTTGTTGTATGTTGTGGTCAAATTTCTTCTCAACACTGCATTCTCAAGATCCTCCATGTTCTTTAAAGCATGTTTGTAAGTTACTTACTCTCACTTTCTGCAAGCAACATTCATGCTTATTCTAATGTCTTCACTTATCTAGTATGACACTTTGGTTTGTTGTGCCCATTTTTCCATCTGCTGTAATACGCAGAACACTGTTGTTAAACAAGTGCATTCCTTTCGCTCAAGTGAGGTTTTGCTTTTGGCTCCTAAATAACATTGTCGAATCCAATTGCTTGCTCTCTTTTTTCCTACTTCACATGAAATCTATGCACAAATTTCATTTTGGAAGTTCTTTTCTGCTGCCTTTTTCCTTTTGCATGTTGTCTTTTTTAACTCTTTTTTCTCTCTCACTCCCTCAGAACATTTGCTTGAGGACAGGCAAATGGTTCATCAAGTGCAGTATTTTGTTTCTGTCTGTGTTTTTATTCGTAAGCAAGTCTTTAAGAAGCACAAGCATACATTATAAGAATATTTCAGACTTTTTAATCTCCTAGCTATTTTCAGCTGTAGGTCTTTCTGAGAAGGATGTGGGTCATATTTAGATAACACAAATTTCTCTTCCATGAACTTGCCTAGTATACCTTTCAGCTCATGAAAAACTTTGTTATCTAGAGCAACACTTCACAAAGAGTTACAGAGTTCGAGTATTTATTATATGAAGAAATTAGTTATTTCTCTGTGAACATGATCCCTGCTAGCTTCATATTGTACCCAGTTCTCGAATCAGGACAGAGAACAAACTAGCCTGTCCCCTTCTTTTATATGATCTCGTAGATGGGTTTGCCTCTCCTGCACTTATTTGCTTACATTTTTGTTAATACGGTACAGTGTGAAGTTGACTTTCATTGCTGCAAGGGCACATTGCTGAAAATTCTTAGCTTGCTGTCCACTAAGAACCCCTGGACTTTTTCTGGTAATCTGTTTTCTAGCTAGACAGAAAAGTGCCTGTGCCATAGCATGAGGTTATTCCAGCCCACTTAAAACACTTTGCATTTACCTCACTGATGCCCTTGACATTCCCATTCTTCCATTCTTCCAGCTTGTTCATGTGCAGAATAGCAGCCTTGCACTCAGTGCATCAGCTACCCCCCAGTCAGGTGGTGTAACAACTGCAGTTCTGTATTGCAGATGCAGACTTGGGTTTGGTAGAAGCCTGGAGACACAGGGGAAAACAGTCAGATTTATGAGTGCTCAAGCCTAAATGTGTCTCAATTAAGAAAGGAACTTCTTATTACTGGGAAAAAATGCTAGTAACTTTACTAATAAAAATATTGAAAATGTATTTAAATGGTGATGTGTTCTGAACAGACTGAATGAACTGTTTCTTCATGTATTAACATCAGATAGGTTATACTGTGATCAGTTATGGACTTCCCAATGCAAGAAAGGAACAGACATGCTGAAATGAGACCAGGGAATGACCACAGAAATAAGGCTGAGAAAAATGCTTTTGTTCATCCTTAAGAAAGGATGGAAAGAAACTCTAGAGATCATCAAGGCCAACCACTTGCCAAAGCACAGTTTGCCCAGACTAGGTTGAACAGGAATATGTCCAGGCAGAGTTTTAGGATCTCTACAGAAGGAGACTCTACAACCTCTCTGAGCAGCCTGTTTCAGTGATTTGTCATCCTCAAAGTTAAGACGATTTTCCTTATGGTCCAAGTTCCAATTTGTGCCCATTGCACCTTATTCTCTTGCTAGGAACTACTGAATAAAGTCTGACCTCATCCTTCTGACACTTGTCATGTAGGTATTTATAACATTGATTTAGATCCCCTCTTAGTCATCTCCAGGTTTAATAGATCCAGATCTCTCAGCCTTTCCTCATAACAGAGATGCTCCAGTTTCCTAGTTTTTCACTTCATTCTATCCAGTAGTTCTTTGTTGTACTGGGGATCCCAGAACTGGACACAGTTCTTAAGGCTGTGTAACTGGACACAGTTCTTAGGGCAGTGTGAAAGGGAAGGAGAACATTGGAAACCATCTGCTTCTCTTCCCTTCCAAACTTCATAAAGACTTCTGTTCAGTTTACCAATGATATCACTTGAAAGAAATGAGCATCTGGCTTTCATCAGTACATAGATGAGCCTGTAACACATTCCTCTATAATTACTAACAAGTGATTATACTTTGTTCTGGTTCTGTCCTTCAACTCTGGCAGAAGCTATCTTAAGAACACCTATATATGATATTTTTCTTTAAATCCTTTTTAAAATTTTGAACTTGTTTTCAAAATCTTCAGAAGTTACCACTGCATACAAGTTGTTATGCATATATGAAATAAACCTTTTTTCCTTACGCCTTTCCTTTCTCACAGTGTCACAGTAATGATGAGGCTGAAAAAACCTTAAAGATCATCCAGTCCAACCTAAACAGTTTTGTCCTGCTCCGGCAGGGGGGTTGGACTCGATGATCTCTTGGGTCCCTTCCAACCCCTAACATCCTATGATCCTAAATCCAACTAAACCAAGTAAACCTAACATCTAACATCTAGATCATGCCACTCAGCAGTCATCCAGCCTAACTGAGAACACCTCCAGAGATGGTGACTCGACCACCTTCGTGGGCAGCCTGTTCCAAAACTGGATCACTCTTTCAGTAAAAAACGTCTTCCTAATGTCAAGCCTAAATCTCCCGCAATGGAGCTTAAGACTGTGACCCTGTGTCCTGTCTCCAGTGTCCAGGGAGAAATGACCGACCCCCGCCTGATCATAACCACCTTTTAGGTAGTTATAGACAGAGATAAGGTCACTCCTGAGACTCCTCTTTTCCAGGCTAAACAGACCCAACTCCATCAGCCTCTCCTTGTAGGGCTTACCTTCCAGCCCCTTTATCATTCTAGTTGCTCTTCTCTGGACTCGTTCCAGCACCTCGACATCCCTCTTAAACTGAGGGGCCCAGAACTGAATGCAATACTCCAGATGCAGTCTAAACAGTGCCAAATACGGGGGGAGGATAACCTCCCTCTCCCTGCTGGCCACACCATTCCTGATGCAGGCCAAGATGCCATTAGCCCTTTTGGCTGCCTGAGCACATTGCTGACTCATGCTAAGTTTATTGTCCACCAGTACCCCCAAGTCTCTTTCTACCTGAGTACTCTCTAAGAATTCCATTCCCAGCCTATAGTTATAACCAAAATGCACAACCCGACACTTAGACTTGTTAAAACTCATCCTATTGGAGTCTGCCTGTCTCTCCAGTCTGTCCAAGTCCCTCTGCAGGGCCCTCTCACCCTCCAAGCTTGGTGTCATCTGCAAATTTGCTCATGATGGATTCCAACCCACCATCAATATCACCAATGGAGATGTTGAACAGGACCAGACCAAACACCAGCCCTTGGGGGACACCACTAGTAAGGGTCGCCAACCAGATGCAACACCATTTACCACCATTCTCTGGGCTCGTCCATCCAACCAGTTCCCAACCCAGCACAGAATATTCCTGTCAAAGTCTCTTTGTTTTACTTGTCTTTCTGTTACAATTTCTATTAAATGTTAAGCTGCTTATTGGAGATTTTTATTCTGTAATTTCATAGAATCTGCCCCAGAGGTCCTATAGTTCTTGACTGAACTAGAGCTACTATATAGGGTAGATATGTAGGTTTTAAAATTCCCAAACAGTCATTAATAATGAATTGTAAAAAAAAAGCTTTTTTTGTTTGTTACTCATTTTGCTTGGGTTTACTGTAATGGTGTACTTCTCCTTCGAGTCCACTAGAGGAGGCATTTCCTGTTGCATTTCCCAAAATGTTTTCAGGCCTCCATTTTGGTCAATTTTGAGAATTTTTGTACTGCAATTTTTTTGGCTAGCACCAACTTGACTTAAAGCAGATGCTAACTGATATGCATATGGCACATACTGATCACTGTCTGTTGTTGCATATTAAGCAAACCATAGACTAGGGGATTGAAGCATTCCAAGTTATTGCCATTTTTTTTGTGTATTGTTTATGTTGTTCCAAGTTCTAAGCAATATTTAATTAAAACCACAGCAATATGTCCCCAAACCATCATTCCAGCAAGTAGATCTTAACTTTTAAAACAACTTATAGCTGGAAATCGATATGTGGGTTTTAAGTAAGTGCTGTTTTCATTAGTCTAGTTTGTCATTTTCCTAACATTGCTTCAGCGGAGAATTTGAAAGTTTATAATGGGATTAAATTTGCAGATGTTTATAGATGATTTCTCCTAAATGAGAGACTACTCTGAAAAGAATCTTGAAGGCATTTTGTAATGACAGGAGGCTGAGGAAATTTGATATCTTAAGTGAGAGTTTACATTTCAGCAAGATGAAAGAAAAGAGGTAGCGTGGAATAGTCAGCGAAGTCTTCTAGAAATGAAGGCAGCAGTCTGTGTCAGCAAAAATAAAAAAGACAGATAAAACTGAGTACAATGTTGTATCAGAATGTTAGAATGTTAGGCTGGAGAAAGTATTTTTGTCAGCAGTGTTCTAAATTGCTGACAAGACTGTGGTTGTCAAGGCCAGAAGAAAGGATGCAAGATGATGACTTTTTGTATGAGAGCTCTGACTGTGTGCATTGACAGGTCACTACAGCTTTTGAAATGGGATGTTAGGCACAGACTCACACCATTTTCAGCTGTGTACATATGATTCCCTAGGTTAGAGAAACCAAAGCCCAAACAGAATTAAATATGGCCACAGACATAAAGGGGAAAAAGAAAAGTAGGTGTATTGGTGAAAAAAGGACAATGAGAGAAAATGTGATTCCCCTCAGGAAGGAAACTGCTAACCTGGTAAGACATACTATGGGAAAGGCTGAGATGCTCAATGTCTTTTTTTTGCTTTAGTCTTCACTGGAAGACTGTCAAACCATGCCACGCCAGTCACAAAGTCAAAGGATGGGACCAGGAGAAGGAAGTACCACTGGTGATGGGGCAGATCAGTTTTGCACCTATATAAAGGACTTGAAGGTTCACAAGACCATGTGACCACATGGGATTCACCCATGGGTTCTGAGTAAACTGGTGGGTGAAGTTGCTATCCATCATATTTAAGAAATCATGGTAGTCTAGTGAAGTTCCCACCAACTGGAAAAAGGGAAACATAACCCCCATTTTTAAAAAGTAAAAAAAATTACCAAGGGAACTGCAAGCTAGTCAGTCTCTCCTGTGTGCCTGACAAGATCACGGATCAGATCCGGCTGTAAACTCTACTGAAGCATGTGGAAAACAAGGAGGTGATTTGCAACAGCTGTCATAGCTTCCCTAAGGTCATATGATGCCTGACAAACCCGGTGGTCTTCTACAACAGGGTTACAGTGTTGGTGGATAATGGTAGAGCAGATGATGTCGCCTACCTGGACTTGTACAAGGCACTTGACAGTGTCCCACATGACAATAGTAGTCTTTCTAATAATATCTAATAATATCTCTGTAATAATGTCTCTCTAAAATAGAGATGCATGGATTTGACAGATGGACCTCTTGGTCAAGAAAGTGGCTGGATGGTTACACTCAAAGAGTATGATCAACCAGGTTGCCTAGGGAGGTTCTGGAAGCATTTAGGGCCAGGTTGGATGGGACCCTGAGCAGCCTGGTCTGGTGAGAGATGCCCCATTCCGTGGCAGGGGGTTTGGATCTAGATAACCTCTAAGGTCCATTCCAACCAAAGATTTTTTGTGATTTGGTGTTTCTCTAGGGTTTTCAATTTAGATGTCTCAAAGCTCTGTGTCATCCTAATGACATGTCAGATAAATTTGCAGGACACAGGCTGTTTTCCTTTTTCTGGTCTTTCCTCATAGGCTACAACTGCCTGATCTTTATGTTGTCAGGACAACTTATTTTGAATACAAGATATGTATTCTTTCAGTAGAGCAGTGGTAAAAGAAAATGAAACACTTAAAGAATTACATGGTAAGGGGGTACACAGAGTGAACTTTCTGGTTACTTTCTTGAATGGCTTCATCATCTGGTTCAAGTGCCTTTTCATAGCAACATATACCACCTCCAGTTCTTTTTCTAGCAATTGTCAGAGAGTGAGAGTGTGGTTTCTATGACAGTAATTCATCATACAACCAATATCCTACATTGAAGCAACTCTGATTAAGCTCTTATTTTGAGAAGTAGACTTGTTCTCTTAGTTCCCTAAAGGGGTACCAGTCCCAATCTCCTTTGATAGTAAAGGAGTCTCAAGCTTAAATGCAGACAAGATTATGCATTCTGCAAATTATTCTAAAGGCACATTAAAATCTAAA
Organism: Upupa epops; assembly: GCA_013397515.1. Taxonomy (NCBI): domain Eukaryota; kingdom Metazoa; phylum Chordata; class Aves; order Bucerotiformes; family Upupidae; genus Upupa; species Upupa epops. The sequence goes on from VZRI01012379.1 coordinate 74,247, forward strand.
GATAGTCCAATGTTCCTATGAAAAAAATGGTCTGTCCTCAGGCACCTTCTTCCAGACTGTAGTATTCCACTGCTTTGATTCTGTATTGGGGCAGGCAATGAAAATCCCCAAATGCAACTATTACTCTGTCTGTAGGCACCCTTTTAAATCTGAGTCTGTGATTTCACAGAATCACAGAATTATTAAGCTGAAAAAGACCTCTGAGATCAAGTCCAGCCTATGACCCAACACCACGACATCAGCTAGACCATGGCACTACGTGCGACATCCAATATTTTTTCAAAAACCTTCAGGGATAGCAACTCAACCACTTCCTTGGCAGTCCATTCCAATGTCTAACCACTCTTCCCATGAGTAAGTGCTTCCTAATATCCAACCTAAACCTCCATTGACACAACTTCAGACCATGCCCTCTTATGCTGTAACTAGTTGCCCAGGAGAAGAGTCTGACCTCCACCTGACTACAACTTCCCTTCAGGTAGTTGTAGAGAATGATAAAATCACCCCCCCCAGTTTTCTTTTCTCCAGGCTAAACAATCCCAGGCCTGGTGCCTTCAATATCAATGAAGGTTTTGAAAAGTGATTTTAGCTAGTAGAAAATTTCACAGACCCAGAGTGTTGACTTAATTGTCCTGGAATTTTTATAGTGGAAAATTTCATAGATTATAGTGGGCACTCCCCACTAGACCAGCTTGATCAAGGCCCCATCCAATCTGGCCTTGAACACCTCCAGGGAGAGGACATCCACAACCTCTCTGGGAAACCTATTCCAGTGTCTCACCACTCTCATTTTGAAGAATTTCCTCCTGACTTCCAGTCTAAACCTCCCTTCTTCCAGATTGAAACCATCACCCCCTGTCCTACCACTACAAGCCCTTGTAAACAACCCCTCCCAGGCTTTCCTGTAGCCCCCTTCAGGTACTGGAAGGCCGCTATAAGATCTCCCTGCAGTCTCCTCTTGTCCAGGCTGGAGGTGACAAGCTTGGTAGACAAAGGGAAGGCTGTGGATGTAGTTTGCCTAGACTTCAGCATCCTCCTGGAAAAACTGGCAGCCCATGGCTTGGATGGGTGCACCCTCCGCTGAGTTAAAAATCAGCTGGATGACCAGGTATAGAGAGTGGCTGTGAATGGTGCCACACCTGGTTGATGTCTCCCAGGCATCAGTGCTGGGCCCAGTTCTATTCAACATCTTTAATGATGACCTGGGTGATGGGATTGAGTCTACCCTTAGTAAATTTGGAAATGACACCAAGTTGGTGGGAGGGAGTGCTGATTTGCTGAAAGGTAGGAAGATGCTGCAGAGAGATCTGGAAGGGCTGGATCAATGGGCAGAGGCAGCCAGAAGAGGTTTAACAAGGCCAAGTGTAGGGTTCTACATTTTGGTCATAATAACCCCATGCAGATCTGGGGGATGAGTGGCTGGAGAGTGGTCTGGAAGAGAGGGATCTGGGTGTACAGCTGACATTTGGTTGAATGTGAGCCAGTAGTGTGCCCAGGTGGCACAGAAGGCCAAAGACATGCTGGCTTGTATCAGAAATAGTGTGGTCAACAGGACTAGGGATGCAATTATCATACTCAGGCCTGATAAGGCCTTACCTTGAGTACTTGAGTCAGTTCTGGGCCCCCCACTTCAAGAAAGACATTTTGGTGCTGGAGTGGGTCTAGAGGAGAGCAACAAGGTTAGTGAAGGGATTAGAGGGAAAGTCTTATGAGGAGAGGCTGAGGGAGCTGGCATTGTTTAGCCTTGAGAAGGGAAGACTCAGATGGGACCTTATCTGCCACTACAATTACTTGAATGAATATTGTAGACAAGTGGAGGTCAACTCTTCTCCCAGGCAACTAGCAACAGGTCAAGAGGGAATAGCCTGCAACTGTGCCTTTAGGTTGGATGTTAGGAAGGACTTTCTCACAGGATGTTATGAATTAGAAGGGACCTCAAAAGTCCAACCCCTACACCAGACCAAGTAAGCCTACAGGACCCAGTATACCAAGTGTCCCATCCAAGTACAAACAATATCCAACTTGCTTAGCTTCATGATTGGTTAAACAAGTTTAGGCTTTTCTCCAGGGTGGCATGGCTATACCTCCTGTAAGGGTGATCAGAAATTGGAATGATCTGCCCAGGGAGATGGAGTCACCATCCCTGAAGGTGTTTAAGAAAAGACTGGATGTGGCACTTAGTGCCCTGATCTAGCTGATTATTGGGATGTCAGGTCATAGGCTAGGCTTGATAATCTCAGCAGTCTTTTCCAGCCTCAATAATTCTGTGTTTCTGTCAATATTCCCTTTTGACTAAACATTAAATTAACAATATATTTGTCTGAGTGAGGGAGGTAGTGTGTCTGTGTCAGGAAAAGAGCAGGGCTGATCACATGTGCCAGGAGCAGAGGATTCCTCTAACACAGGCAAGTTGGTTATAGTCCTGCAGTCCTGGATGAGGCCAGCGAACAAGTCAGGTCCAGGAGATGCAAGAGATGGGGGCTAGCATCGAAGTTACCTACAACAGAATTGGAGCCAATTGGGACAGCAGAAAGCAGCAATGACTATGGCACATTTCTGAACACTTATGTGGGGCTCAGGCACAGAGTGAAATCAGGGCCCATTGCTGTGCTTAGGGCTCTATGGGCTGTAAATGCCTAAGACTTGTAAAAGTATTTCTTTGCAAACCATAAGGATAATAAAACTTAGTAAGGTTAATCTTCCTGCTACAGCAAATTCAATTTTCTCATGCTGCTCTACCTTAGATGCTGAAAATGATATAAACTCAGGAGGAAATTTTGTATTTTGTAGGGATTTTTTTACCTTTGGTCTTTGAATCAAGGTATAAATAGACTCAATGTTTATTCTTAATGTTAATCTTAGGACATCATTTAATCATCTCTAATCGAATAATAAAAAAGCATTGTGAAAATGAGCAACAAATAGAATTATAAAACTAAAAATATATTGTTGCTTTACCATTTGGCCTTTAGTTTATCTCTTTCTGTGAAGGGGTATTATGTTTTACATTTAAATGCATAAAAAAATCTCAGAATTCTTAGTTCCTTTTCTATTTGCTGGTAAGCATTGTTTTCAGTTAGATCATATGCTATTTAAAATTAAATAATATTTAAAATTTCAGTTAGAATTTTGAATGCTACTATTCAAATGTTTCAGATAATACTTTTGTCATATTTGGCTTGGTTTCAGTGAGTAATCCACAGGTTTTATTGTAATTCAGATGCTTAGCATAGTCTATAAAAATATGACAGTGCTTATTACCCTTGGCTTTATAAATGAAGAAAATGGGTATTGTCATTACAGTTAAATCCAACAAGAATGTTTGAAACATTAAATTCTCTGAAAATAGAAGTGCCGGTACAGAAGTGGCTAAGTCTGTACTAGCTAAGAACTGCTTCTGGTTAGAATGTTTTCCTGTAGAGGGTGACAGAGGACTGGTAATTTCTTTCACTGTCCTGCTACTAAAGTTAGTTTCTAGCCTGTTTGTAGTCTTTGAACATAGGCTCAGAGAGAAAACCTCTCTATACTATTAGATTTGTGAGGTGATTTAAGAAGTCTGAAAATTATGTTTGCTTTCACAAACATATTAAAAATATATTAATTTTCTTTACTTCATAGACAATGTATGACCGTTGTATCTACATTCTGTTGCAGCACTTTGGAGAGGCAAAAAGAAGCTGCAATTCTCTTTCATAATTAATCATATTTTATTCCTCTGTAAGTATATATGCCATCTGAGGTTCTTCAATAAATTATATGAGATATCTTTAGTTAAACATGCTAAAAAAAATTACTTTCTGTTATATTACTTATAGATCACCTTTCTCTAATGTGCATTGTGCTCATTGTTCAGCCTGGAGAAGAAGAGGCTCTTAGATTATCTTCTATCAGCTTTCCAACGTCTGAAGGGGCCTACAAGGAAGTTGTGGTAGGGATTTTTACACAGGTGCATAGGGAGAGGACAAGGAGAGAGGGTTACAAATTTGAGGAGGGGAGATTTATGTTAGACATTAGAAAAAATGTCTTTCCTGTGATGATGGTGAGATGCTGGAACAATTTGCTCAAGGAAGTTGAGGCTGCCCCATCCCTGGAAGTGTTCAAGGCCAGGGTGGATGGGGCCCTGAGCAACCCGATCTAGTGGAATTGTCCCTGCCTGTGCAGGGGGTCTGGAACAAGATTAAGGTCTCTTCCAACCTTAGCCATTCCATTATGCTCCAGTTTCCAGTCCCTAATTCCTTCTTTGCGAACTTAAAGGAAAACTTCTCCAAAGCATCGAATAAATATTCTAACGAATAAAATGGCTTATATAAAAAACGATGTCATACTTTACACAAAGTTTATAAGCTATATGCACCCATAGGCAAAAGGAGTTTTAAAGTTTTATTTTTCTGTGAGTCAGAGGAAATTAATGCTACTTAAAACTGTGGGATAGAATCTGCAGGGTAGTATTAAGTTTCCATTTGTATAAAAAATGAAAGTGCATGGAGTGAGACACACTGTACTACTGGCAAATAGACAAATACCTACTGTTGGTTTCAGAAATATTTATGAAAATCACTCATTCTGTGGAACATATTCTTCATAAATGAAAAAGTGTGATGTGTTCACAGTATGACAATACCAAGATTCTTTGTCTAAGGAAGGTAATTTTGTCCTCTAAACATAGTCAGAGACCTTTATTACTTGACTAGGTAATAGACTTCTTAAATTCTTAGTAACACTATAGAAGTGTATAACCCTTTGTGTTGTTAAAGGTCTATTTTTTGCAAATGTGTAAACTGACCACTTCAATATTCATAGAAAAGGTAAACAAATGGGTTTCTTAAAAGAAAGTTACAAAACTCAAATATTTTCTAACTTGAAAGTTCTAGAGAACAATTTATAGCAACGAGCTTGAATTGAACCATTCAAAAGTTCAATAAACTAAGCAGAAATTTTCAAACTCTGAAGCATCTTGTGGTATAAAATCTTTTTCAGTAGCTATGAATTATTTTTTAATGCATTTTTTTGCTAGCTTATCTCCAGACAAAGAAATAGTTACGCAACATTACTGTAGATTTAGAATCTTTCCTATTTTCTAACCTCTCTTGATTTTATAAATATTTCTTTGAATTCCTCCTAGCTTTGAATGCATGGTCAAAATAACAGATTGTTCAAAACATAACAAGATGGTCTGGATTCCTTATTAAGTAAACTTTCTGTACATGTGTCTGACCTCTGAGAAATGTGCTTGTTTATTTGTGCATTTTACTGTGGCTTAACCATCATGGTTGGAGGGCCTGGGTTAAGTCCAATTTGGTTAAGAGCTATTGCTCCTGCTAACTACAGGAATAAACTCTGAAATTTGGGAATCTGGAATGTCGATAGGCTTTTTGCCAAGTACTTGTGACACTTCATAATGCTTAGTTTTTGCAAAGCCATCATGTGTTCACTGGCATTAACAGGCAAATTTAGGCTCTCATTATTTTCCAAAAGCTCTAGTAGTCCTAAGAAATCTATGATTATAACCACAACCTGCCTAGATGTGATACTTTGAATTCGTATTACATACATCCTGCAGAGGTGAGGCTCAGCTTGTTTTGTTCTGTTCCCTGTCCTCTCACTGTCCCCTCCTGTCCTCCCTCCTCAGGACTACTCTGCAAAGCAGTTTGTGCTTATAACTGCTTTCTGCTCATGTGGGCCATGTCTGTCAATTGCAATTAACTGATAGTTACTCATATTTTTATGTCTTGCAGTGGGAGGATTGCTGCCTGATTCACATGCCTTACTCAGGAAATGTTTTCTTACACAATTGTTTAAAGATTACACTTACTGCTACTCCATTTATTCTTATTTGTTATATGAGGTCATTCATTCCTATATGAGCTCATATGTGTGGGATGTGATACGTCTGCCTGTCTTTCCTGGCAAGCCATGGTTCTTGCCACATTGAATGTATTTTTTTAAGGAAATGTTTCTTTTATTTCATTGAGGTACCTGTTAGATATTCTAATGTGTCACACTGGCTGAGGCCATTTTTTACAAATGTTGGTACAGTAAAGGCATTTGATCTTCAAATGTTGACAGCTTGCTTTGTGTAGTAAAACAAGATTGTCTTGGCAGTCCTTTCTAAAGGAATCTCTTGATTAAAGAAGCAGCTTTCTTAATCTTGAAGCTAAGAAGTCATATAATACTGTGAGAAGGAATTCTCCAGGCTATTCTATACAGTGTTGACATAATGATTTAATTTATAAGCAAATGCTAAGTAAGTTGCTCTTGAGACATCCACTTCCTGCACTTATTTGTTTTATTTTCTTGTGTGTGAATACAGCAATGCGTGTTTTTAAGCTAGAGGTCTTTGGCATGCCATTTGCAGTATTATGGCAAATAATGTTCCAAAAATGTCTACAGTTTATTCTCTGTAGTAGCATGTTTTGTACAGAGAACTGTAGAGGCTTGCAAAGTATTCAAAGAATCTCTATTTTCAAGTAATTTTTCAGAAACATATCATGGTGTTCTGTTGAAAGTTTGGAGTTTTTTCAGAAGTTCTGTTATTGGTCTGTATTCTATTTAGCATTTATTTTGTAAGTGTATGACTGTCTTTTCTCTGATACTTGCATAAAATATCACTGAAGTCCTTGTGCATAGATTGGAAAATCCTTTTTCTTAGAATGGACCTTGGTTATATTGTAATATGATGCTGTTTCATCTACATGCTTTCTTCTATTATCATACACCAGTGTTCTTTTATCTGTTGTTTCTGCTATATATAGAAAAGAGAACAAAAACCCAGTATCTGATTCCAGGAATCAGAAACTGAAAAGTTTGTTTTTCAGAATAATGAAAATATTTCCAAACACTAAAATAAATATAATAAAAGAAACTACTGACTATATAGAACACACCTGATTGAATTGAAATGTGAATTATGAACTAGTATTATGAAAACAGATTTTGTTAGGAACTTTCACAGAATAGAAACAATCTAATCTAAGTGGCAGCAAACATTTTGCACACCATTTTGCTTTGTGTGTACTTACTTTATTCTGATCTTCTCCTGAAAATATAATTCTAGATATACGTCTATGACAATTTGGAAAGTTGACCTAATTTGGTGTTTTAATGCTACTTTAGGTACCATTTTTCCATTAGGATATTACTGAAAATCTGCTTTGATCAAATAAACAGAGTAAATGCAGTAGCCTGATTTGTCCTTGGAATATTTAGATTTGCATGTGTTTTTCATACCTCGATCTATTAGAATGTTTATCAGAGTGTGCTTGCCACTTCTCTGACAAGCACTATCCGTGCACTTGGAAAATCCATAAATATCATATCATATCACATCATATCATATTTCATATCATCCCCTTTAAAATGTGGAAATTGGCAGGGATTAAAAGTGATATGTGAACTTTGCTGGTAATAAAATTTTATTAAGATTTTATACCACCTACTAATTTCTGATTTTAATGTGATTTTCTTGCTTGGCTGCTAGCCTTCTCAATTCATGCATTAACTTTGCTTACCAAGTAAGGATTATAGAATCATCCAAAATTGTTATTTTCTACATTATCTAAAATAAGAATTCTCCTCAGTTACTTCATATCCATAGTATTCTGTTATTTGCTTCAGGAAATTAAACCACTGTACAGAACCCATTCTATACAACCACCTCTGACTCTGACTTCTCTCTACTTCTTCTGCACAATTCTCAGGCTCTCCCAGTACCTCAGCAAGGTCTGACCTTACAGCTGGTCCTGCTTTGAGCAGGATTGATCAACTGAGGTTAATACCAAACTGAATTCTTCTGTCCTGTGATATTGATCTTCTTACTTTCAAAGAATCAATAAATTGGAGGGTTGTGCTTTCATTTTCATATCTGCGTGTCTGGAATTCCTCTCTTGGTCCCAAATAAGACCTACTAAATTTTAAGTTAATTTAAAATAGCCACAATTGCATAATTTATTTTTAATGTTGAATATCAGTTATAATATTAAAGTAGTTTTGTCATACCCTGTGTTTAGAGTGGTTGCAATACAGAAACTACCTTTTAATCCTTATTTTATCTCTTTTATGTGAAAGAAAATAAGGGTTTAATCTCACACTGTCTTATCTGAAGAACATTATTGTCTTCTATATGGTTTAACTCTTTCTAGTGTTTGTAACAGAAGTGTGAGCACTTTAAGCTTGTGATGTTTAAGTACATTTATCATAAGGAATGTGTTTCATAAGAAAATTTATGAGAAGCACAAGAACTAAACGATTGAGTTTCTTTTTTTTTTTTTTTTTTTTTGTTTCTTTAAGTGGCCAGTGGAAGAAAGTAAAAGCTACTGGTACTGGTACTGGCACAAACATAGATCTTGTGATACTAAATTTCTGTTACAAGGAGTTTCTAGTTCTGTGCTTTTGTCCTAAGCCTTATGAGTATTTAACTAAATGAATAGCAGGCAGATGTAAGTCTGATCTGAGTATGATTTCTACCTATGCAGCTGTGACTAAGCAAAATTAGATCAAACTGTGAGTGCTTTAAATTAGAACATTTGATCAGAAAATCAATCAAAGGCCTTTAGGACATAGAACATGTCCTAAATGCTTAAATGCTTAAAGCATTTTATCCATATTATCTTTTGGAAATGTGATATGTATCAGCTCTCAAAAATCCTTATTTCTAAAGAAGCAATATTTTAATTTTTTATATTCTTTTGCTGGAATTTCACAGACTTTTAGTGGTCTTATTTCCTTAGCAGGATGGTAGAAGAGCCCAGAAAATTAACCTACTGGGCTTTGTTTTGTAGTCTTAATTAAAAACCCTGTGACAATTTCATTTAAATCTACCCTCTGCTTTCTTGGTGCATGCAAATAACTCTTCCTGCAGTTTTTTTTATCTTTGCAGAAAAATTAGACATGGTTTTGTTAAAATATAGTTAAGTAGGGCTGTTGTTTAATTAATAAGTATCTTTATTAAAAATAATTATTTGCTGTCTTCTTTTAATATGTAGCTAGACACACGATAATTTTTTTCTCATGGAATTGTTTTCTTTGAAGGCTTTATTCTATGACCTGAGTAGGCTACTTCCTGCCTGATCTTCTCCCCAGTCCTGACTCTACAATGAACATTTTATGTAACTGATATAAGGCTATTTCATAATACTGAATGTTTGATTTGTGCTTTTATGTGAAGTTTGTTTATATATCTGGTTTATAATAAAATAAGTCAAAAACTTCCATTTAACTTCACTTGTTTTTATAGTATGCATATGTGAGAGGCACTACACAGGTTAGCAGGATACATTCTTAGGTTTATCACACTATTTGTAGTAGTTACAATTGCTCTTCAGTGGTTCTGAGGATGTGACTATCATTCAATACTCTGAGAATTATTTTTTGTTGCTTTGGAGGAGGAAGAGGAAGAAGAGGCAGGCACATGTTGATTTAATGTATCTGGAGGAATGAAACATCTACATTCAGAAAGTTAACCCATTAACAAAGTAAGAAAAAGCATTTTAGGTAGTCATGCAGATGGTGCTTATAGTAAATGTGTTAACTTATTGAAAGGCATTATTCTGCTGCTGTATACACATTACTTACTACCTCTTTGAATATGTAGCAAACCTACTCAATACTTGTAATGCAGGATATCAAGCAAATAATCCTTGTTGACTTAGTTCTCATATTTTTGAGAACAAAGGTAATAAAACTGCTGATCTGTGGACTAACACTTTCCTCTTCTATAATTATCTTCATAATACAGTGCAACTTAAAGCATGATCGCAGGCTGCTGTAATAAATGTTAATGGTCTTATTGACGTCATTGATTCATTGATCTACAACTGGTCGGTTTTCTACTTTTACAAAGCCAGTGCAGCTACCCAAAGACCATGCTTTAGAGTCAACGTCAGATGGCAGCATTTCATAGCATAAAAGAGCATGGCTCTTATTGTACATACTGTATAGTTTGAAAACAATTACTGACTCATAGGTTTTTTAATAAATAAGAAAGACTAAGACACTAATACAGAGGCAGTGCTTTCCTTCATAGATATATAATAAACATTGTCATGTACTATGCATTTATTTTGTCTGCTTGTTGAGGATCAGTGCTTCACTTGAAAGAGAAAGGAAGCAGTTGTGTTAGTTAGATGTTAGTTATGATCTAATCCAATTCTTTTTCTTTCTGTGGATTCACACTTCATTTCCTGTTTAAATTTTGTTCTTAATAAAACATAGTTTAAAGTTTTGGCTCTGAATTTTAATATCTAGACTTCATTCAGTTTTGATCGGTATTAGTTTTTATACCATGATTAAATCTAAAAAAAATTATAAAAATGCACAAAAATGTAATGCACAGTGATTTCTGCATTGTGCCGTGTCATTCTATATTGAGTTAAATTTTTAAATACTTATCAAATTTCCTGTATGACGCAGTACAGTTCAACTTATCTACTTAATGGGCCTGACACCTGATAGCAGTGTCATTCTTAATGTAAGTTGACCTTTCAGTTGCTGTTCTGCTCTACTTCTGTCAGCATCATGATGTTCTCTTTATAATCCTCATCAAGATTTGTGGCTTCAGTGCTAAGTACAAAGGTGATTCCTCTCCATTGTGACAGAAGGCTTCTTTTGCAGGTTTTCTGATTTTACTATAGGACAAAACAGTACTTGCCTTTCACACCTGGTCATAGAATTGTTGTTAAATGCCCTTTGTCCCATTGAAAGTCTGGACAATGTGTGTGCTTCAAAAGGAAGTCTATTCACAAAGGATTGTAAAACAAAATAAAAAAGTAAAAACATATGTCACCACTAAAAGTAATATCTAACAAACAGTCTGATAGTAAATGTCTCACAAAATGATGATGGTTTGTGCCTTTAAGATGAGCAGAAAGCATGGCTATAACTGAAAATATTGTTGTTGCTGTAAAAATGAACGTACTCGCTTATGCAAGTATTATCCTAGCAACAGTTATTGCAGGACGTTGTCTGCTGTCAGTGATCTGTGAATGAAATTTCACCTGTTTATTAAAATTTCAGGATAGATTAAGTTATTTTAATTAAAAAAAAGATCAGGAGTGAGTGACAGATTTTGTTTGTCAGGAAAAAACTGCCCCAGTATCTTGTTTGTATAATGCCATGGAAAATTCTAAAAATGAAAAGAAATGTTGCTACTTACTGACCCAACAAAGATGTTCACTTTTGCCTTTTTATAATTTGCAATTTTTCTTACAATATATTTTGACAGGTTTTTCCCCATCAGCTTCAAATGCCAAAAAATAAAGCACTTCCACTGTTCAAGTAGTTGTCATGATATGATGATTTATTCAATTAAGACCAGAACATTAAACAGATTCTAGTAGCTGTGATTGTTTTACTTCAGTTTCTGTATGGAACTGAAATGTTTGTTTTGCTTTTATGGAAAATGTAAGGCAGCAAGTATTAGCCTTTCATACACACATTTGAAAACTGGTTTTGATAAACTGGCTTCTCAGGGCAGTGGAGCTGTGTGTGGGAGAAAGCAGGACATACACCCCTTCCACGTTATTTAACTGTAGCATTTTCTATTTAGGTTAAGTGGTAAAAGTTTGTCATCTTGATTTGTAAATGGTGACTACCAAGATAAATACTGTAGATCCTGGGGTAAAAAAATGGAAGAGATAATCCAGCTGTCTCCTTTCCTTTTAGCCTCCCTGAAGGTTGAGGAAGAAGCAAACGGAAAGCATAATCAAATAAAATGAGTGCACATCTGATGTTTGAGCCCTCCTCCAGCAGTTTTTTTATGTACATAACCAGAAGTCACTCAAGCAGCTGCAGCACATTAGTTCTAATAGTTTAACAGGCAGCTTTGCAGCTCCAGCGAAGGCTGTGCTAAAGCAGTTTCTTTCTCCCTTGCTGACTTGCTATGATAGCTAATAAGTGATCTTTGGCAGCAGGGCTGTGAGAGGAGTGGTAATGTTTAATAGGTTTCTGTGGAGGAGTTAGCTTGCTTTTTTTGTTTGTAGATCATTATCTATAGAGAGACGCTGAGGGCAGGCGACACAATGTTGAAAACAGAATAGGCTGAGCTGAAAGTTTGAGCTCTGCACAGTTTTTGGAACTGACTTAAAAAGAAAATATTGTAAACGTTTAATCCAATATTCAATTGCATTAGACTTTAATAACAAACTTACTTGGGAAACATGGCTCAGCAAACAAGTCCAGATAATTGGGTGGTTCCTGAAATGGATAATATACGTTGTCAAAATCCATGGTTAAATGAAGATCTTTTGAAGACCCTGAAGGAAAACCTGTTGCAACATGAAAAGTTCAGAACATCTAGGAAATCTGCATCTGCTTCTCCCCATCTGTCTCCAGTTATTTCTCCCAGAAATTCTCCAAGACTTCTGCGCAGGATGCTTTTAAATAGCAACATACCAAAACAGCGACGTTTTACCGTGGCACATACCTGGTAAGAATTGAGGGGGTTGTCATGAAATGTCAGATTAACTTACTTTTATGGAGGAATTCTCTCCCTGATGTCACTACTTCTATGTGTTGGTTTAATCTCTGCATAAATTCCTTTGGTTGAAGGAGGTAGCTCTAATTTGTGACTCAATCTTCAAATTTAAAACAGAAATTTATACAAAGCAAGAAAAAGTATACTTACTTGAACAAAAGCTACTGTATTTCTTCTTCCCCAAAAATAAAATCTGGAGTCTTAAAAAGGAAAAGGACTTTGTGCAGGGCGGAGTAAGCAGGCACTTTTTGCTTCAATGTATCTTTAAAATCTATTTTATTTATTTAATTATTTATTGGCAATTTATGTCCTCTAAGCAGCATAGCATAAGTTTGTTCATCTTCTAGCAACACTCAAATTAAGGAGGACACAACAGATACAGATAGCAATAGTAGGAATAGATATTGAGTAGGAAAAAGTGACACTTATTAAATTAATTGCTAGAATAAATGATGGCAAGGGAACCCATTGATAAGTGACTCACTAGTACTACTTTTTTGATAACTTGATAATTTCTTAGATACGTAATTGTGATCAAATCTATAAAACATACTCATTTTATTGCACCTAGCTTCTGTAAAACAGCAACAAGATTTCATTATTTTTTTCTTTTTTTAATATTATATACAAGAAAACTCAGTAATACTTTCCTTTTACTTGAAGAAGTATTGAGATCTTTATGTATTTTGTTCTTTCTTACAAGATTTTTTCCCCTATGTTGTTTTTGAAATGAAAATGTAATAAAAATGGGGAGCAATGAAATCTGTTAAAAAAAAGCAAGTAATGAATTCTAAGGAGCAGATGGATATGCTATTCAAGTTTATCTTCATTTGTCTGAACTTAGATTTGCACCAGAGCTATGTGACAGGTATGGGCATTGCACATTATATACGTGAGTGCCTAATCTCAACTATGTCTATATTTGTGCAGCTAAATACTGCTTCCAACCCCTACAATTCTATGATTGCGTAGTGTTTCTAGAAAAGTTGGACTGTTGTGTTTGAAAACCATGTCTTCCATAAAAACTCATTAAAATAGTACACTATTTTAGTAGACTACTAGGAAGTGCTTAAGAAACTGGTGGAACCATTTTATCTAAATCTCAAATTTTTAAGAAAGACAAGACTATAACTTATTGGTTATTTTTTTATGTCTGTTTTTAGTAGGAGTTTTCCATGAACTATGTTCAGAAATGTGACTATATAACTTGATTTTGTTTACAAGACTGTAATGGAAAATTCGTCAATATTTCTTTCAATTCAGAGTTCATCACTAGCTCATACTTTATGAGTCCTTCTGCTCTTCCTTTTCTTCTTTATTGTTCCCCAGCTGCAACTGAATTTTTGCTTGAAAGATAAACTATTGATTTTAAGATTTTAAAGGAAAAAAACCAAAAACCCAGGATTGAGCGAGTTGAAATAGAATATTTTAAGTGGTGGAGATAGATGGGGTTTTAATTTTTGTTGAAGAAATTTCTCAACAACTTACTGTTTGAAACAAATATTGCAGTTAGTCCTGCAAGTAATTCGAGAACTAAGACTAGTTAAGCTACCTTGAACTCTAAGCCTGGAACCCTCTCAATTTATAGAAAATATCAGTCTACAATCTATAGGAAACAAGTTCCTCAGAAATGTGGATTATGATGTATCACTGTAAAAGCTGACATAATGCGTTAAGATCTAGTCAAAATAACAATGTGGCAATATAGCATCACAACAGTGACAGGAACAAGATAAATTTGGTCATCTGTTATGTGCTTGATGAATTCAGCTTCTGGACTGTCTTTGGTTCTTCATATTCATTTTCTAAGTCAAGTATTACTGCAATGCAGTTTGGTATAAGATGTCACTATAGTGGGACCATATGTGCTGGGATTTGTGAGGCGGCCAAGCCTTTATTTACATACATACATTTACATTTACAGCTTTCCTTTATTTTCCATTAATTATGTTTTTCTGTACAAAAGGGAAGAGAAGCAAGATGCATAAATATTTGGAGAAGGATAAATGTTTGGTCAGTGTAACATAGGAACTAAATTCTAGCTGTTTAACTGTAAGTGAAATGCCATATCCAACCTTCCCTTAATCAGTCCAAGAAATGGGACAAGTACCACCTCTGTAGGCAACCTGTCTTAGTGCCTCATGACTCTCACAGTGTATTTCTCCCAGTGTACCTGTCCTTGCTTCCTCTCTTGCTAGGCTTCTTTTTTTGTGTTGAGTTTATCCAGGGCCTCCATATTCATCCCTGCAGTCTTTCTTGTGGTTTTCCTAATTCTTTGTTGAGATGCATCTTTTCTGATCTTGGAGAATGTTTCAAGGGGATCTGATAGTGGCCTTCCAGTACTTAAAGGGGGCCTAGAAGCGGGCTAGAGAGGGACTGATTACAAATGCCTGTCGTGATAGTACAAGGGTCAATAGTTTCAAGGGTAAGAGAAGGGTAAATTTAAATTGGCTGTTAGAAAGAAGCTCTTTAGCATGAGGGTGATTGAACAATGGAACAGGCTGCCCAAGGATGTAGTTGAGGCCCCATCCCTGGAGATATTCAAAGTGAGGCTCAACAAGACTCAGAGAAACCTGATCTAGTTGAGGATGTCCCTGCTTACTGCCAGCATGTTGGACCACATGACCTTTAGAGGTCTCCTCCAACCCAGGTGATTCTCTGGTTCTGTGATTGAAGGGGTCTTCTTCTCACCAGACTTTAGCCTGTGGTACTTTTTCAAGCATATCTCTGAAGATGCCAAAGTCTGCTCTCCTGAAATCTAGGGTACTGGGCTTGTTTTGTACTCAATGCTCTAGGAATCTTGAATTTCACTTTTCTTGATCACTGAAGCCTTTGAGCTTCACATTTCCCATTAACTTATTGTTAAGAACAAGGTCTAGCATAGCACTTCTCCTCATGTCTCCTCACTTGGAGAAGGAAGTTACGATCAACATATTCCAGGAATGTCCTGGATTGATTATGCCCAGTTGTGTTGTGCCTCCAATAGGTATCAGGGCTAAGATTTGTGAATGTGAGGTCACTCCTATCTACCTATAAAAGACCTCATCTGCTCAGTCTTCCTGGTTGGGTGGCAGGATCCCCTGAGAATAATATTACTTGTCCCTGCTTTCCCTTTATTGCTCAGTTGACTCCTTACCCATTCACAGAGATCCATGCAATTCAGCTGGTCATTGACATAAGGTGACATCATCTCCTTGTCTCCTCTGTCTGCCCTTCATGAAAAGCCTGTACCCTTCCAATCCAACATGCAATCATAGGTACCATCCCACCATGCTTCTGTGAATCCATTAAGAACATGGCCCTACAGGCATGCATATGCTGTGCTAAGAACTTTGCCTAAAGGCATTTAAGTCTGGCCCCTCACAAAGATAACTTTTTTTTCTGGAGTGGCTGGAGTTCATTTGTGCAGCTCTTCAGTTGCTCTCCTGCTGATCTGTGATCACTCTGAATGCTCTGGGCAACCATAATGAACTGGTAGGAATGGGATGGATTTATGTTCTCTTTCTTCCTGCAGCTCTGGAGATAATATTTTCTATGTTTGTGATTTATTCCTATGTAGCAAGTAGTGATATATGACTTATTTTAATTATATAAGTGAGTTTATTGTTTGGGAATCCATAGTGAATTTTGTTCTTTGATATTTTTCTTCTCTCCAGCTCTTCTGGGGTTCATTTAGTATTACTTTGTGATATTCAAGGGGTTTATGTTGTGGCCCTCTAGGTATTTTTTTAAAAAGAACAACCAACAAACCAGGCATCCTCAACCAAACCATTTAATATGTGTATTGACTGTAAGAATACAAGTGCTCAGTTATATACAGTCCTTCCATATGAATTCAGCCTGCCTTTGTCCACACCCATAGTAAATAGTTTCACATTGACTTTGGCATTTAGATATGATAACGATAGAAGCCTTAGAAATAGTTTAGATAGATATGTATAAGGTGTGCCATTGTAAGTTTCAGGAATGTAACTGACAAAGGGGTGTTGATAAACTTGGGGCTTAGTTTTATTGTGCAGTATCTTTTTAGGCACTTTTAATGCTAATTGCAAAAAACCCAAAACCTCAGGTGTTAGTTATAAGCAGATTGCTGAAGGGTTATATATATATATAAATACTTACATATATATAAAACAATGTGGTTCTACATTGCATTGCCTGGTTCAACGTATTTGTGCTGAAGCTAATAAACTATAGTGAAGCTATAGAAAAATTAAAATGCAAACTTTCAATCACAATTTTCAAGATATATTTTCTTCCAAAACTTGAACACCTATGTATGGTTTCCTCACTTTTACTACTCACCATTTTTCAAGGAACTTGAGTAATTACAATTCAGTGTATGGGAAACATTTCAGCGGGAAAATCCATCAAAACAGAGTAGGACGGTAACTTTGCTAAGAACACTAGGGAAGTATAGGATTTGTAACTCTAGTACAAGTTATATATACATAAGAGCTGAAATGTTCTAGGGGCTTATGCAGAATATTTCAAATTTCTGTGGAAAAAAAGAAGAAGAATTATGGAAGAATAATTCAAAGAGAAGCCAGATTGCAGCATATTTTCCAAATCTAATTAGATGCATGTGCTCATGAGATTAAAGACAGTGTTTAATCAAGTTACAGAAGCAATAAAATTTAATTAACAATAACATCCTTTTGGAACTATTAAAGTAACATGTAAAGTTTAAGAAAGAAGATTATCTGAGTAAGAAGATTAATTGCACATTGGTAATTTTTTGACTAAGAGAATATTTGAGTTTTTCTACTGCTTCCTTGTTTTTTCTCATGTACATTTTATTTATATTTTCTAAATCAGCAACCAAATATTGTTTGAGGTTTTTAGTCAAGGTAAGAACTGATGTAATACAGAGGACTGACTCTTCCATTGTTTTTTCAGACTATTTAGAATGGGTTAACTTCATTTCTGGAATAGTGTGTGACCATTGCACATATAAAATAGTCATAATATATATCATATATCATTCTCAGGAAATAATTTAATTTTCAATATTGTCTCAAAGACAAATGTGTATGGGAACCTAGTCCACATGTCCACCATTTTCTTCAAACTCTTTTTTGTAAAGAAGGTCATGTTTGTACGGGTGCCTTGTATACAAGTAGGCAACAGACTTGCAAAGACATTATGTGTATCTGATAGGATCTGTGCTTACATGGGTTAATGGGACATATGCAAAGAATGAACTGGGAGAACATGATGCTGTTTAGTGTCTAGGGAGTGGCTTGCAATGAGCTGAGGATGTATCCTCAGTGGTGTACACAGTGGTGTAATCTACTTGTAATATACCAGAGAGAAATTATACTGTTTCTCTGGATCTCAAAGCTGAGGAGAGACAGATGAGGACAAAATTATTATCCCCGTAAAGAAAGTAGAGGCAAATATGCGTATTCCCAAATGTGTCATCTGATAGTAAAGCTCCCAAGACCATTTCAGAAAGATCAATTAACAAAGACCAGATTTTAAGTTCTTGTTTTACAGGGACAAATAACTGAGTAAGGAAGAACAGTGTGAAGTAGAAAAACCAATACACTTGGCTGACTAGATTCGCTAGTATGAGAGTTGTCTTTTATAGCAGTACCTGTCACAACACTTTTTCTTTCAAAAGAAGCAGTCTTCCATGTTGTGTCTTTCTGGATCACTCTGATTGCGTTTTGTAAACTTGTTATTTTCATTTTGTGTATGTTTATTAATATTGTATTTGTAGTTTGTAGTTATTTATTCCTGCCCCAGCCTGTGAGAAGCCATGCATTTGTACTGCAGTTTGAAAAATCATCAACATTTCATGTAAACTGAAATTGGTGTTGCATGATAGCCTTGCCTTCTGCTTTGAGTGTTAGAATTCAACTATAGTTGGCCTTAAATTAAGGATTCATAGATATTGTATAGTTTCATATACATAACTTCAAATTTTCAAATGTACTATAAAATGTTCAGAATTTTCTTTTAAATTTTGATTTCTCATAGTAACTAATTTCTCTTAGTAGTCATATTTCATATGGGAAAAATATTTTTACTGTTTCTTTAGCACAGTTTAGCAACCATCTTTTCCTTTGATACATTCTTGAAAAGTTTCCTCTCTTTCAGTCTTCTTTCTCACTTAAACATTACCTTATATGTTGTTGAAATGAACTCTTTGTAACATGTAAGTAAGAGAGGTGTGGGAGAGTGTTCTCATCATATCTGTCTCTGTCAAGTCCCATAAAGAGCAATTGTTGACAGGACCCAGCAAGTTTTTCTCTGTCAAAAGGCAAAGTACTGGTGGACTTATGATTTATAGAAAGTGCAGTGAAATGTTTTCGAACTGAAGGCTTATTTCTGTCCTGCTCTGGGGAAAATGACCAGTCTATAGCTGATCTCTATCTGGAATAAGTTACTGGTGTCTGGACTGTGTCTGCAGTGGAGTGTGATCATTCTGTGATGGGATGCACTGCCAGACCTTTACTTCCACTCATGCCAAATTAATCTTGGCCAATACCTAATATTGATAGCATTGGCATGCCTCTCCCTTCCCCTGTCACATGTTTTAGGGAATAATCTTTTGAAATATCTATTGATTTATGCTATACAGATTAGTATGGTTAATACATTTATAGTGATTTGGCTTTCCATTTTCTAGACCCTCAATTTATAAGCATTCCTCCTTCAACAGACATTGTGTGACACTAGACAACTGACAATTTTAGCACAGCACTGCTTTTCTGGTTGTTGTTTATTCTCCTAGTAAACCTTTGGGATCATCTTGCTGGTATTTACAACAACTTATTTTCCTAAGCCTCTGCTTTCAGTTCTTTAGAAAAGAACATGTACTAAACTAAATACATAAAGAAAGTAAAATTTTGATGATGCATGGGGTGAAATACAACCTGGAGAGTGGGCAGAAACTAGGATATTGGGAGTCCATCCATGACAGAGCACGGCAACAGGCTGCCCAGGGAGGTTGTGGAGTGTCTGTTTCTGGAGATAGTAAAAACCTGCTTCAATGAAGTCCTGTCTTGCTTGCTCTATTAATCACACCTGCTTTAGCAGGAAGGCTGGACTAGATAATCCCTGGGTTATCCCTGGACTAGATAATCTTCCAGCCAAGTGTGATTCTGTAAGACAAGAAGGCCATACTTCGTTTCATGTGAGGTTTTATTAGGAAACACTTGTGGTCATGCCATAATGCTTTAATTGTAACTTGTTTCTCTTTTAGATTGTACTTTTCTTTTGTCACATCTCTTTTGTGATCTTTGTTGTACCAGATGTTAAGTATTACTATAGTAGATACAACTAATTGGTTAGAATCTCATTGTGACAAGTGTTCTACAGGTATATTCTGGACAATGAGGATGAGTATTTAGACTACTAGTCACAAACTTCTATGTACAATAGATTATTTAAGTAAGCTTTGAATACTTTAACTTGCAAGAACATGTGAGAATGAATGATGTGTAATTAAATACTTTAAGCTGGAATAGCCAGAAACTTTCACAATGTTCATTCATGTCTTTGACTTTTGAAATTATCTCTTCATAGTATTAACTTGATAATTTTAAGAAATCATTATGAATTACCTTAACATGCAAGCTGTGATTTTTGTGTATATGTGGGGGTTTTGTAATGTTTGTCTTATCTGGTTTCTGTGGTTTCTGTGGTAAGTGTTATCTGCTGAACCTGACAAACAGACAGCAGTACATGTAGTAGGAGCATGGTAGAGAATGAATTTCCATGGGATGTTTTATGAATATCTGTCTGTGATTAAGAGCATAAGAGAGCAAATAAGTTTTATTTAAAATAGACTCTTTGTGATTTTTGTTTTTTTTCACAGCTTTATCTGAACAATATATATTTACATCTTAATATATATGAAAAGTAGGCATTTCTGATTTGCATTTTATATATTATATATATGATATCAAAGAATCATAGAACCATTAGGGATCAGAAGGGACCTCAAAATATCATCTAGTCCAATCCCACACCCACAGCGGGATCACTTAGACCAAGTCGCAAAAGAGCACATCCAGGCAGGACTTGAACGCCTCCAGAGAAGGAGACTCCACAACCCCCCTGGGCAGCCTGTTCCAAAGCTCCATTACCCTCACTGTGGAGAAGTTCCTTCTGATATTTATATGGAACCTCCTATGTTCCAGCTTCCACCCATTGCACCATGACCTATCACTAGATGACCTTGAGAAGAGCCTGGCTCCATCTTCCTGACACCTACTGCTCACATATTTGTAGACATTAATGAGGTCACCCCTCAGCCTCTTTTTCTCCAAGCTCAAGAGACCCAGCTCCTTCAGCTTTTCCTCATAAGGGAGGTGTTCCACTTCCTTCATCATCTTTGTTGCTCTATGCTGGAAACCCTCCAGCAGCTGTGTGTACTTCTTGAACTGAGGGGCCCAGAACTGGACACAATACTCCAGATGGGTCTCGCTAGTGCACACTAGATGGGGCAAAGAACCTCCCTCGATCTGCTAATC
>VZRI01012380.1:11394-24990 GCA_013397515.1 Upupa epops
GGGGGACCAGGACCGCTGGGGGGGGGGGGGGGGGGGAGTGCTGGCCGAGAAAACAGGGGGCAGCTTGGAAAAACCCACTCTTGTTTTACAAGAACGATGGGTTTCTGGGGCAAAACTCCCCTCCTTATGGGGCAAACCCCATTCCATATGGGAAACCTCCCTTCTTATGGGGCAAACCCCATTCCTGGAGTATCCAGAGGCTGGGCACTCGATCTTAAATTTAACCCACCAACACAGCGCCCTTGACTGGGAAAAGCAAGAGTTGCTCTCCTGGAACAGTACTTTTACAGCTACTTGAAAGGAGGGTGCAGAGAGGCAGGGGGTGCCCTGTTCTCCCCAGTGCCCAGTGACAGGATGAGGGGCAGTGGCCTTCAGCTGCGCCAGGGGAGGGGCAGGGTGGGTGTCAGGAGGGATTTCTGTGCTGAAAGGGCTGTCAGGCACTGGAACAGCTGCCCAGGGAGGGGGCTGAGTCTGTAATGAAAGACTCAAAAACAGAGGCCAGCAACAGAGAAGAGCAAAGAGACCCTCTGCTAGAGAAGCCCTCTGGGCTCCTCCAGCCCAGCCTGGCACCTGGCAGCACCACAGCAGCCAGAGCAGGGCACTCAGGGCCACAGCCAGGCTGTCCTTCAACACCTCCAGACACGGATGGGGACTCCCCCACTGCCCTGGGCAGTCCAGTCCAGGCTCTGAGCACCCTTTCCCTGAGGAAGGGCTTCCTGACAGCCAACCTAGCCCTCCCCTGGCAGCTTCAGGCCCTGCCCTCTCATCCTGGCACTGGGTGCCTGGGAGGAGAGCCTGACCCCCACCTGACTGCACCCTCCCTTCAGGGAGCTGGAGAGAGGGAGAAAGTCCACCCTGAGTCTCTGCTCCTCCAGGCTAAACCCCCCCCAGCCCCCTCAGCCTCTCCTCACCAGGCTTTCCCTCCAGTCCCTTCCCCAGCCTCCTTGCTCCTCTGGACTCCCTCCAGCCCCTCCATCTCTCCAGTGAGGGGGAACTACACCCAGTACTCAAGGCGAGGCAGAGCATTCAGCCCTCCTGAAGCAGAAAAGAAGTCGGGGGGGCTGGGGAGGAATCAGAACCAAGCACACTGCCAGTGAACCCCCCCAAACGGCAGCTATTTTAATCCAATGCAAACGCTCTGAGCTCCAACAGAGCTCCATTGTTCCACCGGCGCTGCTGCTGGTTGCTAGATAACTCGAGCTGGTACTGCCACAGTGCTGCTGAGCTCAGCTCCGGGTGTCCTGGGAAAGCGAGCTCACCTAGACCCTGGTTTGCACAGCGGCAGACACCTGCTCTGCATCTATTTCATATGACCCTCAGGGCTGGCAAGGACCTCCAGGATCACCCAGCCCAGCCCTCATCCCAACAGCTCCCCAACCCCCAGACCATGGCCTCAAGTGCTGGAGCTACTTGGTTTTTAAACTCCTCCAGGGATGGGGACTGCACCCCCTCCCTGGGCAGCCTGGTCCACTCAATCTAACAGTGTCAAGAGGTTTGACATCACTTGAGTTTGCAGGTAAAGGAGTTACTAGAGAAGAAGAGAGCTTCCTTGCTAGTGCTGAACACTCTGCCACCCAGCACACCCAACCTCGTAATTCAGCTCCCTCGGTGCTAGAAACCAGCCAGCAGCATCCTGTGGTAGGAACAGCATGAGGGCTGAGAGCAGTCTGGTCAGAGCTGAGGTGACACAGGGGATGCAGCTGGGCAGACAAACAGCAGCTGCACACAGGCCAGACGCAGGAGAGATGCACACCCTCCTCAGATGAAGCCCATGGTGACAGAGCTGCTGCCTCGCAGAAGTCCTCAGCAGTGGAACTCTGCCCTGGCAGCTCTTCAGAGCAGTCCCGGCAGGGCCAGGGCAACACCTCAGAGGGAGAGGGCTGACTTTGAGCATGACTCTGGCAGTCTGATGTGGGGCAGGGCCTGCCATGGGGTTGTGATCTACCTCTCCCTACAGCAGCTTGGATGAACTTGGTCCAAAGTCTCTTCCAGAAGCAGGTACACACTCCCTGCCCTCCACCCAGGCACTGCTGCCAACGCCAGGCAGAAACCAGCAGGCATTTAAACACAGAACAGCCAGGCAGGTGAGAGGCAAGAGCTCTTCTCCCCTATCTCAACTTCCTTGGTTGGCAAGCCTGCTATCACACAATGACTGAGGCTGGCAAAGCCCTCTGAGCTCACCCAGCCCTAAGTCAGGCAGATCACCCGAGTACTGAGCAATGCAAGAGCAGATACCTGAGTGTAAGCAGCACGCAACCCTTACAAGTTGTGTTTGTCAAGTAATTCCACTCCACTGTGTAGAGCTCAGAGGAAACAATCAGGGCTTATCTTCCCCTGTCCAAAGGGCACAGGCAGGCACACAGGCGGAGGGATGTGAGCGCACTGAGTGGGGTTTGCCACCTCTGCATCAGCAACCAGCAATACCGCTCATTACTCGGGATAAAAGAATGCCCTTTGTGCCAGCTGTGTGCAGGTCAACCCCTTAGAACTCAAAGAAACCCAAGAGCAACCATGAACGGGGACTCTCAGATAGACCCAGGGACGTCTGCAGCTGGGCACCGTGAACTAAGTCCTTGTGGGTCACACAGGCTGAGCTGTGCAAGGAGCAGGGGGAATGGTTTCCAGCTGGAAGAGGGGAGGTTGAGACTGGAAGTCAGGAGGAAGCTCTTCCCCAGGAGGGTGCTGAGACCCTGGACCAGGTTGCCCAGGGAGGTTGTGACTGCCCCCCAGCTCCCTGGCAGTGTTCAAGGCCAGACTGGCTGGGGCCTTGAGCACCCTGGTCTGGTGGGGGGTGTCCCTGCTCATGGCAGGAGGGTTGGAACTGGAGGATCTTTCATGTCCCTTCCAACCAGAACCATCCTATCAATCTATGAATGTGCAGGAAGGGCTCTGCCACCACCCTTCAGAGAGGTTAATATCAGAGCAGTAAGAGCTGCTCCCGTCTTTCACTCTGCTCTGTGGAGCACACTAACACAGAAGCCCAACACACTGCAAGCTCGCCGAGCTGGGAGCAAGCTGCCAGAGCAGCTACCCGCACAGCTATCACAGCCATGGGAGCACGGGGAGGCCGCAGGGGAGCTGGCACAGCGTGCAAGACCTTACCTGTTCCAGGTAGCGTTGGAGCAGGCCCGTCGCTGCTGGGTTCCCCGCTCATCCAAGGCTGCCTGCTCTCTCTTGCCCAGATCACTGAGGCTGGGCGAACTCATGAACTTCAACCTGCGAAGAGTCCTCATGGTCAGACGCGCGTTTGCGTGGGGCAGCTACAGACACGCCATCGTGCTCGCGCGCGCGGCCGGGGCAGTGGCAGCAGTGCGAGCGAGCAGTTCCCCTCTCCGTCTGCTGTTCAAAAAAAGAAACTTAAAAAAACCCCAAAGAAGAGAGACCCGGTCTCTCCAGAGCACCCCTCTGCCAGCAGGAGAACAAACCTTTAATCAGATCAACTCTGATGTCAGCAGCCGTGGTTAATCATTCTACAGCGCTTGCAGAAGCAAAAATACCAGGCAAACTTCGGGCTTCTGCTGCTGCAGCCTCTGGCCTCTGCAGCTGCCCCAAGCAGAGGGCTTCTCCTCCCCCTGAGGTGACCTGAGAGCGGGGCTCAGTGCACCCGCATGCTCCACTGCTCAGGGAACTGCTCTGCTCCTCCAGCGGCTCGGGGAGGGGGGGATCTGTCAGAGGTCCTCACGCTCTCCCCCTCAGTCTCTCTGTACTCAAAAATGGAAGTGAAACCTGAGGGCAACGGACAGGAAAGAACCCACCCCAACCCAGCACACAGTACTGACGCAGAGAGCACGCCGGAGCCTGCGCCCTGCCACGCTACAGCGCTGCACACACGGACGCAGCTCACTCCTTGCTCCCACCTGCACCCAGCACAGGTCCTGCAAACCAGCAGGCAGAAGGCATCTGTGAGCGACACCACCTCGCGATGGGAGCTGCTGGTCGGGGGTTTCAGCAGTAGAGAAAGTGGTGGCGGTGCAGAGAGGAGCCAGATGCTGTCTCTGTCTCCCCTTTTGTTTGGTGGCTCTTTTCAAATCAAGCTAACAGCCACACAGAGTCGGCTCCCACAAAAGCTCCAGCTGGCTGATCTGCAAAGGAAAGCTCTCCCTTCTCTCTCTGTAGCACTGGAGCTGAAGGGATACGCTGCCACAAAACTCTGGCTGCTGCTGCTGAGCTTGCTGTCACTCGCCTGTGGCTCTGCTTCAGAGTCAGGGGTGTCTGGCTCACCTAGCTGGGAACTACTTCATAATGAAGCAGGGAATAGCTTTCTCCAAGCATCAGGATCATTAGGGATCAAGTGCAGGGCCCTGTTCAACCTCATCCTGCTGTCCTCTGCCCATGGACCCAGCCTGCCCAGATCCCTCTGCAGCATCCTCCTCCTCCCCTCCAGCTTGGTGTCATCCTCCAGTTTACTAAGGGGAGACTCGATCCCCTCCTCCAGGTCATCACTAAAGATGCTGAATAGAACTGGGCCCAGCACTGATCCCTGGGGGACACCACTGCTCCCTGGGCACCCACTGGGGGGGCACCATTCACAAGCACTCGCTGTGCCTGGTCATGCGTGGAGGCTGCACCCTCCCAAGCCCTGGGCCGCCAGCTTTTCCAGGAGGATGCTGTGGGAGACCGTGTTGAAGGCTTGGCTGAAGTCTAGGCATACCGCATCCTCACCTTCCTAAACCCATGCTGCCTGGGACTGATCCCCCGGCTGCCCTGTAGCTGCCACTCAGGACCATCAGCTCCATAACCAGGCAAGAAAGCCTCTCCAGCTGAGCATCACAGCGGATGGCACAGGGTGTTTTGTTTTGCAAGGGACCTGCAACTCCACGTCCCCTCCGGACAAAGACACCGCTATCCCCCGTCTCTTCCAGCTGTTCCAGCCCTTAAAGAAACCCTTTATGCGGGCAGCAGCAGGAGGAAAACGCACACAATATCTGGCTGTATTCTGAGGAATGAGAGGGCTCCTACAGCACACAGCCCCGCGCCCAGAGACGGAGCAGAACACTGCTTTGTTCACAACAGACGACGGGCACTCCAGCTCTGTGGGCAGCACAACTCGGTCTGAGCTCCAGCTGAGGGCTCAGATAGAAGTGCATCCACCGTGCCAACTCAACCAACCAGTTAAGATCCAGAGAGGGTCTCCTCACCTTCTCCTCTGCCCTGGAGAGACCCCATCTGGAATCTCATGTCTGGTTCTGGCAAAGGACACAGAGCTGCTGGAGAGAGTCCAGCGCAGAGCCACTGGGATGATGAGGGAAGGGGAGCATCTCCCTGCTGAGGAAAGGCTGAGGGAGCTGGGAACAAAGGAGCCTGAGGGGGGACCCCATGACTGCTGATCAAGATGGAAAGGGTGGGGGTCAGGAGGAAGGAGCCAGGCTCTGCTCAGGGGCACCCAGTGCCAGGACAGGGGGCACCGGGTGCCAGCTGGAACAGAGGAGGTTCCACATCAAGAGAAGAAGCCGCTTCTTCCCCATGAGGGTGCCAGAGCCCTGGCAGGGGCTGCCCAGGGGGCCAACAGCATCCTGCCTGGGATCAGGAATGATCAGCAAGAGGAGGGAGGTGATGATGCCCCTGTACTCTGCACTCATCAGAGCCCACCTTGAGTCCAGTTCTGGGCTCTTCTCCCAGGCACCCAGTGCCAGGATGAGATGGCAGGGCCTGAAGCTGCCAGGGGAGGGTTAGGTTGGCTGTTAGGAAGCCCTTCCTCAGGGAAAGGGTGCTCAGAGCCTGGACTGGACTGCCCAGGGCAGTGGGGACTCCTTTTGTTTCTGGAGCAGAGACCAGCAATCGCTATGGAAAGAGTGAGGCTCCCTAACAGATGCACTTGAGCGTTTCATACCCCACAGCACACAAGTCGGGGCAAGCCTCAACACATGCCAGAGCCCGGGAATTAGCATCTGGAAAACCCCACTAGTTAAAGGCACTGCAGGAGGGGCTGTGCTGGCAGAGGAAGGGTGAGGAGGAACGGAAGGAGCAGCAGCTATGGGGAAATAAAAAGAACATGGGGAAATGAGGTTTGAAACCTAACGGAGCCAGGCTCTGCTCAGAGTCATCTGGGGACAGGACAAGGGGCACTGGGTGCCAGCTGGAACAGAGGAGGTTCCCTCTCAATCTCAGCAGGACCTTCTTCCCAGGGAGGGTCCTGGAGCACTGGACCAGGCTGCCCAGGGGGGCTGTGGAGTCTCCTTCTCTGCAGACGTCCCAGCCCTGCCTGGCTGTGTTCCTGTGCCACTGGGTCTGGGGGATCCTGCTGTGGCAGAAGGACTGGACTGGACACTCTTTCCAGGTCCCTTCTGATCCCTAAGGATTCAGTGATTCAGCAATGCCCGTGCCACCATTCCCACAGAGAGCTCCTTCATGATCAGCAGACAAAGAGTCAAGTGACTAAAGAAAGGATGAAATGCAGTGGGTGTTATTTACACTCTTCCCCCTCCATCCACTGACTCTGCAGTGTCTGGAGATAGAAACTGCCCCTGAGAGCAGTTCTGTCATGAATTATTGAGGTCGGTCACTGGAAGCCTCGGGTTTGCTAGCACTGCGCTTCTGCTCTCACTGCAGCCAAGTGCTGATTTAAGGAGGGGATCTGGGCTCACGGGACCATCTCAGCAACCTCTCAGACACCTCGCATGTACTGCTCTCCTTCTGCATCCCATGTGCAACGGCACCCGCACAACCGCAGTTGCCTCCCTCTAAACAGAGCTGGGCTTGCTGCTGGTTCAAGTGCCTGCAGGAGTCACACAAGGGGATTGGTTCTCTTTAACACAGACTCACAGAACACTTTGGGCTGGAAGAGACCCTCAAGAACATCCAGTCCAACCCTTTCCCAGCCCTGTCAGCACCACCCAACCCTGTCCCCCAATGCAGCAGCTCCCCTTCTCTTCAGCCCCTCCAGGCAGGGGGACTCAGCCCCCTCCCTGGGCAGCTGTTCCAGTGCCTGACAGCCCTTTCAGCACAGAAATCCCTCCTGACACCCACCCTGACCCTCCCCTGGCGCAGCTGAAGGCCACTGCCCCTCGTCCTGTCACCGGGGAGAGCAGGGCAACCCCTGACTGTCTGCACCCTCCTTTCAAGTAGCTGTAGAGAGCACCAAGGTCTCCCCTCCATCTCCTCTCCTCCAGGCTGAACACCCCCAGCTCCCTCAGCTTCTCCTCATCAGCCTTTCCCTCCAGTCCCTTCCCCAGCTTCGTTACTCCCCTGGACCCACTCCAGCCCCTCAGTCTCAAAGTGAGGGGCCCAGACCTTGCAGAGTTCACAGAACACCATGCCCTTGATGCAGCAGCCGCGTGCGGTACACGGCCTTCCACACGAGTGACCCCTGCGAGATCACAGCTATGTGCTGCACAGGGCTATTTTTCTTCCATCCAAACACTTGTGATTCAAGGTCTCCCCAGAAGGCTCAGACTGCCTCGGAAGGCCACCAAGATAAGGACCTCCCTTCAGCAAGCAGCTGGGTTTCCAAAGGCTGCAGTGCTACCCTGCCTTTAGCCTCCACGTCCGGCTGATACTGCCCCTCCAAAGAATGGGAGCACAGCCTGAAGCATCAGCGATGCCCTGAGATCACCACCACCTCCCGCACTGGGGCCAGGCAGGTCACTGGAGTACCCGGCAATGCCAGAGCAGATGCTCTTCAACCTGTGGCATCTTTCACTCGAACAGTTCTACTGAGCATCGTTACTGATGACCCTGAGGAGAGGATGGGGACTCCCCCGCTGCCCTGGGCAGTCCAGTCCAGGCTCTGAGCACCCTTTCCCTGAGGAAGGGCTTCCTAACATCCAGCCTCACCCTCACCCTCGCTGTAGCAAGGCTGGTGATGCCTCTTGACAAAGGGAGCTGTTTCAGAGTGGGGTCCAATTGGCAGTGCTGCTGTGGAGTCTCCTTCTCTGCAGACATTCCAGCCCCGCCTGGCTGTGTTCCTGTGCCACTGGGTCTGGGGGCTCCTGCTGTGGCAGGGGGTAGAACTGGAGGATCTTTCCAGGTCCCTCTGATCCCAAATGACTCCTTGATTTTGGGTTATTCACAGGGATCCTCCTCAGACACTTGATACCTCCCAACGGGTGAGGTGGAGAGATGGGTTAGTAGCATGAGCCTGAGGGAAATGCAAAGCAGAGCTGACACCCTCCCTCCGGGAAAGCCTGGCTTATGAATTTTTTATTTGCTTTCTGTGCCAAATCACATCCTGAGTGCTCAGCTGGTGAGAGGAATAGATCTGACTGCAGCCTCCGAGAGCTGCCCCCAGGCAACCTGCTCAAGAGGGCAGGGCCTGGAGCTGCCAGGGGAGGGTGAGGTTGGCTGTTAGGAAGCCCTTCCTCAGGGAAAGGGTGCTCAGAGCCTGGACTGGACTGCCCAGGGCAGTGGGGGAGTCCCCATCCGTGTCTGGAGGTGTTGAAGGACAGCCTGGCTGTGGCCCTGAGTGCCCTGCTCTGGCTGCTGTGGTGCTGCCAGGTACCAGGCTGGGCTGGAGGAGCTCAGAGGGCTCTGCCAGCCTCAAGGATTCTGAGGCTCTGCCCTGAAGAGCTGCTTCTTAGACTCCACTCATGCACCTTGTCCTGGGGGAGTCCCTCAGACACCTCCTGTGAGTACCGAATGAGCTTCCATGTCTAAAGCCACTCACAAACCCTCACCACACCCGTGCTCTCTTTAACTGGTTTCTAGTCATTGTCACCCTGCTGATTCCACAGCAATGGGTGCAAAAATCCACCTGACCCTCACAACCCTGGAGCTGGGACTGTCAGAGTGTGCTGCCTGGCCTTCCTGCCCCCCTGGGCACCCTGCTGGCTCCCTTGAAGCCGGCTGTCTGCCAGCACCCCCAAGTCCTGTTCTTCTGGGCAGCTCTCAGCCCCTCATCCCCAGCCTGGAGCAGTGCCTGGGGCTGTTGTGACCTCAGTGCAGGAGCCAGCACTTGGCCACCTTGTCCCTCAGACAATTGGCCTCGGCCTCTCGATCCACACTGTCCCAGTCCCTCTGCAGAGCCCTCCTGCCCTTGAGCAGATCCACACTCCCACAGCATTGGGTGTCATCTGCAAACTGCCTGAAGGAGCTCTCCATCCCCACAAGATTTAAGCCGATCCTTAATGAATTTGAGTCACAGCAGTAAAAACAGCAACTCTAACGTCCCCTTGGCTGCTGGATCACCTTGTAACCTTCCCAGACGGGTCAGGCTGCATGCACAGGTACAGGACTTGATCCACAAAACCTCCCCTGTAATCCCAGCTGGCTCCCACACAGCAGGAAAATCAGAGGTGGAGGAAAGGGAGGAATGGGAGCAGTGTTAAGAGGCCATGGAAGGAGCTCAAGCTGCTCCAGTCACTGCCTCCAGGTAGTGAAACTAATGAACTACCCTGACCAGGCTACTCTTGAGTGCTTTGTGTTGACAACTCAAGCCATGTGGCTGTCTGCACTGGGTGGGGAGATGGCAGCCTGTCAGTGCCAGAGCAGCTGTGCGAGTCCAAGGGGACAGATGGCAGGGATGCAGCTCTTCCCTGCTATCAATTTCTTCCCTCCTCCACTACCCCACCCCATTATTTCAGCAGGGCAGGAGAACTACTCGGGCCTCAACGTGCTTGAGGAGCCAATTCAATCTGCCTTCTAATTCCTTCCTGACTCCTTGTTCCACCAGTCCACCCCGGCCTCTGACAGATGGCAGCTGTTGCTGTACAGCTGGTCTGGCAGCAGCAAAGCCAACAGCTGAACGGCAGGCGAGTGGGACACGGGTTTGGCTCAACAGCTGCAAGGAATCGGGGAGGAAGGCACAGCTTCTGGGTGGAGAAGAGAGGGACTTAGCAGGAACTCCTGCGGAAGGGCTGGCGGTTCACTCAGAAAGCAATCTAACCTGTATTTACTCCCTAAAGCTTAGTCCACACCAGTCGTCTCTAGGTGTTTGCGTGAGAGATCTGACTGAAGCTGCATCATCCTCATCATCCTCCCTCGCACGGGCTCTATGGACCTCGTCACTCGAAGGAGTCCTGACCAGGACTTAGGTGATTTTAGGGTCAGAGTCTGGACGCAGATGTGCACACACACACCCTAAGTGCCTGTTTTTATGTAGAATCCTCCTGGCTGGAAGGGACCTCCAGGATCACCCAGCCCAGCCCTCACCCCAACAGCTCCCCAACCCCCAGACCATGGCCTCAAGGGATGGAGCTACTCGGTTTTTAAACCCCTCCAGGGATGGGGACTGCACCCCCTCCCTGGGCAGCCTGGTCCAGTGCCCAGCCACTCTCTCAGCACAGAGCTTCTTCCTCAGATGCACTCCAACCCTCCCCTGACACAGGTCGAAGCTCTTTCCCTTCATCCTACAAGGAATTAGCAGTGTAAACCCGAGTCATTAACAGAATACCCCAAGTGACCCAGCGCAGACAACGGGTGTTCCCGGCAACAACAGAATTGCTGAAACTCTCCAAGTTCAGCTGGTCTGGTGGGGGTGTCCCTGCTCATGGCAGGGGCATTGGAACTAGATGATCCTGGAGGTCTCTTCCAAGCTGACCCACTCTAGGAACCTCTGAACCGTGTTCCCAGGCTCTCGAGGAGCTCCACAGAACCCCAGCGAATGCCACTGCCAGCATTTCCCGAGGAAGACTGGTTAGCTCCACCACAGCAGGCAGCTCTCCTCTAAGTTCAGGCCTCTGGCAGTCCATTTAATCACATCCTTTCACCATGGCTGAGTGACTCGAGTTCCTGCACCTCAAATCCTTCCTCTGTGCTTCTTAGATTAGATTATCGACTGTTCTCTTTCAGGAATCAGTCCCTTTGCTCTCCTAGCTAACTCTCTTTCCACTCCAACTTCCAAGGGGCAGGTGCCCTATATTTTAGCCAAGGAGCCAGCTGCATCCACCTGGATCCTGTCGCTCTTCCCTCACCAACCCGGCCATCGCATGCAAACCAGCTGCCTCGTGCTCCTGCACCACTGCCGCGGTTACTCCTGACCGCAGGCCCTTGATGTGTTTCAACCCCGTGGCTCTTTCACACCCAACAGGCACTCATTTCACCTTCCTCTTCCCATCCCTCTGCAGCACCAGTCTGTGGAGACAGAGTTCATCACCACAAGGTGCAGGCGCCCACAATTTCCACATGAAAAGGCAGAAGGCACCGAGCTTCCCCGCTGCCTGGCACGTCCTTGGCTCGGTTACCACGCAGGGGACGCATCACCAACTCCTCTCAAAGCTGCTTTGTCTGCTCAGAGATGAGAAAGGTCCCTCCCTGGCGATATCTTTCGGATCACAACTGTGTCCCAAAGCACTCACCAGCCTCCCAGGCAGACGGGATTCCAGCCCGAGGGGCACAAAGGAGTGGCTAGCTGATGGGCACAAAGGGATTTGGGGTTCCTGTGAGCCCTCCAGCGTTCCCAGAGCACTGGGACAGAAGCAAATGGAAACAGCTCAGGATAGAACTGATACCCCCTTTTGTCTTTCCAGCACCTTTTTGTTTCAGATCCATAATGATCACCAGAACCAGGCTGCAACCCCATTGTCTGAGCACGGGAAAGCCCAGCGTCACTGCCTGACGTTTGCCAAGGCTGTTGCATCGCGTTTAGACTCCGCACTGCTCCTACAGCATGGCTCGCCTGGGAATCGCACGAGTATTTGGAGGGTGGCATTGGACCCAGAATGAGTGAGGCTGGCAGAGCCCTCTGAGCTCCTCCAGCCCAGCCTGGCACCTGGCAGCACCCCAGCAGCCAGAGCAGGGCACTCAGGGCCACAGCCAGGCTGTCCTTCAACACCTCCAGACACGGATGGGGACTCCCCCCCTGCCCTGGGCAGTCCAGTCCAGGCTCTGAGCACCCTTTCCCTGAGGAAGGGCTTCCTGACAGCCAACCTAACCCTCCCCTGGCAGCTTCAGGCCCTGCCCTCTCCCCCACCTGACTGTAACCTCCCTTCAGGGAGTTGGAGAGAGGGAGAAGGTTCCCCCTGAGTCTCCTCTTCTCCAGGCTAAACACCCCCAGCTCCCTCAGCCTCTCCTCACCAGCCTTTCCCTCCAGTCCCTTGCCCAGCCTCCTTGCTCTTCTGCACCTGCTCCAGCCCAGGACCACACAAGACTCGGTCTTCCTAAGCACCGCAGGCTCCCAACCGGGCTGACACAGATCCACAACCCCCGAGGTCCCCAAAGAAACTGTGGATACAAAACACAGAGCTGAAGAGACCCCAAAACAAAGCAGTCAACTCTGGAGCCTAAACAAGAGCCTAGGAGCTTCCAGAATCCAGTACTGCACTGGGTGCCGAGTGCTTCTGGAAACTCTCCTTATCCTGCCTGCTTTGCAGTGGCTTTTGTACCGAGTATCCACCGGGAACACATCCCAACTCCACACTCCATCAGCCTTTCCCTCCCTTTGTTAGGGTCACCAGCTGGACTTGATGACCTTAGAGGTCTCCTCCAGCCTCGACACCGAATCCATAATTGGATTATTGATGAGAAGGAAGGGCAAAGCACCCAATCATTCAGTCAGTGGTGTGGATTATAAACACAAAACCTGTCGACTATAAGCTGTGACCCACGTATCACAGCCACCCACGCACTAACAGCCTACTACAGCGTTACGCACGGTACTCACCTCTCTCCCAGAAGTTTTAGTTACCCTGTGCTGTGGCTACAGCTGAAATTAGGAACAAAGAACCGTTCTGCTAGGCAGCACCACGGCTCCACGTCCAGCGAGGCACTCAGTGCCAAGCGCCTCCGTTATTCTATAGCCAGCCCGCGCTCAGCTACCCCTTTATCCAGCCAGGAGAAAACTGCCGAGTCATCACCTATTGGTCTTCCCGTTCCTGAAAGCTGGTAGACAGAGGAACCGAAGAGCATCTCCTACTCAACCAAGCATCACGGGGGAGGTGCAGACACATCCTTCCCACCTCGAATCCACGGACAATCCGGTAAACACAAAGCCTTGCCGGCCGTTAGAGGCTTCGCACGCTGGCTGCGAGCGATGAACCCTACAGGAGCGAAATCGTTTCCTCTACCCCCTTCCCCGAGGCCGTCTCTCTCTCGTTGCTTCGACGACGTCGAAACACTGCCGATACGAGACATTCCGTAAGGAAACCAGGACCTTCGCCAGCGATCGCTTGTGAGCTGCCAAAGCCCCCTGAACCGACGACGGGATCGGACCGGGTTAAGTCCATCTCTGCCACAGCCATCAGAGCTCCGGCTCTCCAGGGCAGAGACACGAGGAATCATGCTGTAAATGAACTCTTACTCGCTCACACAGACCCTCCCAGTGCCAGGCGTGGAGCAGCCAGCCCCCGGACATCGCGTTCAGAGCTACCTGAGACAGCTGTTCACTCTGTGCAGAAGAAAGGAGCTGGGAGCCTGCACCGGAGCCCGACGAACACTCACACGGCAGCTGAACCGACAGGGCTCATCTGAGCGGCCCCGGGGCTGCATCTGACTGCGCTTGGCAGGGGCAGACAAAGCCGGACACCGCCGGAGACACCCGGCCTCCCACCGCACGGCCCCGGCCGGCGAGGGAGCTCCCCCGGGGCGGTGAGAGGGAACCCCGGGGCCTCTCCACGAGCAGCCGGCCCCTCACCCCCTCCGGGCAAGGGGCAGCGAGAGACACAGTCTCCCTGCCCGCAGTGCTTCGGTACCAGCTCCGGGCTGGGCGCTGGGCACAGCACCCCG
>VZRI01012380.1:35005-46735 GCA_013397515.1 Upupa epops
CACCTGACTGCAACCTCCCTTCAGGGAGCTGGAGAGAGGGAGAAGGTCCCCTCCGAGTCTCCTCTTCTGCAGGCTGACCCCCCCCAGCTCCCTGGATCTCTCCGGATGAGCTCCTGCAGGCTCTGTTTTCACCCTGTTCCACCCAGGGCAGGGGGCTCTGCAGGGGACAGGCGCTGCCGGGCACCGCCGCCAGGGGGCAGCAGCTGCCTGCGAAGCCGGGACGGGCGAGCGGGGCGAGCGGAGGGCGCCTGGGGTGGTCCTCCCTCCAGTCCCTTCCCCAGCCTCCTTGCTCCTCTGCAGCTGCTCCAGCCCCTCCATCTCTTTCTTGAAGTGAGGGCCCAGCACTGCCCCCAGGACTCAAGGGGAGGCCTCCCCAGTGCCCAGGACAGAGGGAGAATGACGTCCCTAGCCCTGCTGGCCACGCTAGTGCTGATCCCAGCCAGGATGCCCTTGGCCTTTGGTGCCACCTGGGCACCCTGCTGGCTCCTGCTCAGCTCACATTTGAGCCAGCCTGTGTAGGTATGCACACTCAGGCACACACCTTCATCTCTTTCTTGCACTGTGGATTCTCTCAAATAATTAATTAGCCAGTAAAATGATGAGGTGATCGCAGTCTTTTGCGAGGAGATGCATCACAGGGAGATCTGAGCTGGCTGTGGTTCCCCCTAGGCTGGGATCTGAAGATAAAGGGCTTAAAAGCTAAACAAGGGTAGATGGATAATTAGAGATAGGAGAAGAAAAGACTAACTAATTAAAGAGACACAAAGAAGAGACTAACAAAGCCCGGTCCTTAATCTCTCTCTAATTAGTGTGGTCTCCAGCATCTAAACCAAGGGAGTTTTCTATCAGAGCAGCACCACACAGGGTTTTCTCAGAGCAGCTACTGCCTGCATGAAACTTAGGGGGATGTCCTACCCCTGCATTCCACTCTCTGCCAGAGACGGGCAGACTGACCAGGTTCATTACCCAGTGCCCTCCAACAAGGACGTTGGACCCAATTGTCTGAGGGACAGTGGGACAAGGGCTGGGTCCTGCCTCTCCATCACAACAGCCCCAGGCACCGCTCAGGCTGGGGATGAGGGGCTGAGAGCTGCCCAGCAGGACAGGACCTGGGGTGCTGCCAGACAGCCGGCTTCAGAGGAGCCAGCAGGGTGCCCAGGGGGCCAAGAAGGCCAACAGCATCCTGGCCTGGGTCAGGAAGAGCGTGGGCAGCAGGAGAAGGGGAGTTCTCGGCCCTTGGGAGGCCTCCTCTCGAGTCCTGGGTTCAGTTCTGGGCCTCTCATNTCCAGCTCCCTGCAGGGAGGCTGTGGAGGGGTGGCTGTTGGCCTCTGCTCCTTGGTGCCTGCTGACAGCAGCAGGGGCACTGCTCTGCAGCTGAGGCAGGGGAGGGTCAGACTGGCTCTGAGGCAGAGATTCTCTGCAGCCAGAGTGGTTGGGCACTGGCAGGGCCTTCCCAGGGAGGTGCTGGAGTCCCCCTGCCTGGAGGTGTTGAAGAACCCTGTAGCCATGGTGCTTCCTGCCCTGCTCGAGTGGCAGCAGGGAGGGGGTCAGGCTGTGTCTGTCAGTCTCTCAGGGACTGAGGGGTTGTGTTGGGGTGGGGATGGTTGGACTGGGGGAGCTGGGAGCTCCTTTCCAGCCAGGAGTATCCTGTGACTCCGTACTTGAGCATCTTTCCTTTCACTGCTTGGGACCATGCTCGCCTGGACCGGAGCAGCTGTACCCCCCGGGCTGACAGCGTGCCGAGCCAAGCGGTTCGCAGGTAGCACCAGCTGCCTTCAGCGCCTGCTGCAGATGACACTCCTCACGTGCTAACTCCACGGGATCTGAGTGACAGTCGTGACTGCTGCTGCTGCACCCTCCTCAAGCCTGACAGCTGCTTTGCAAACACAGTAATTGGGAGGTTAGGTACTGACTGCTGACAGTGAGGAGGGGGAGATGCAGAGGCTGCCGAGGTTCCTGGGGTTAGGGAATTACGGAGACAGCGTGGCTTCCTTACTCTCCTCACGGAAACAATAATCCAGTCCTGACTGTGACCCAACAGCAGAGGGAATAAATGAAACCTAAACGGCATCCTTATCGCTGGATTGCAGCGACTCTGAAGGACTGCTAGGAGCAGCACACGGTTCTCACGTCACAGCCTTCTGTTCTTGGGAAGCAGAGGCTTTAAGGGAAAGTAATGGCTTTGAAATCCTTCTGAGGCAGCAGGGTGCCCAGGTGGCACCAAAGGCCAAGGGCATCCTGGCTGGGATCAGCACTAGTGTGGCCAGCAGGG
Organism: Upupa epops; assembly: GCA_013397515.1. NCBI lineage: Eukaryota > Metazoa > Chordata > Aves > Bucerotiformes > Upupidae > Upupa > Upupa epops. Next base: position 37,278 of record VZRI01012380.1, read on the forward strand.
CTAGGGACGTCATTCTCCCCCAGTCCTGGGCACTGGGGAGCCTCCCTCTGAGTACTGGGGGCAGTGCTGGGCCCCTCACTGCAAGAAAGAGATGGAGGGGCTGGAGTGGGTACAGAGGAGCAACGAGGCTGGGGAAGGGACTGGAGGGAGAGGCTGATGAGGAGAGGCTGAGGGAGCTGGGGAGTTTAGCCTGGAGAAAAGGAGACTCAGGGGGGACCTTCTCCCTCTCTCCAACTCCCTGAGGGGAGGGTGCAGTCAGGTGGGGGTCAGGCTCTTCTCCCAGGCACCCAGCACCAGGAGGAGAGGGCAGGGCCTGAAGCTGCCAGGGGAGGGTGAGGTTGGCCCAGGGATGTGATGAGAGAAGGCAAATCAGGGAGGCGCAGTTGCTCATGTACAAGGCTCCCCGTTTGGCCGAGGCTTCCTCAGCTGCCAACAGCTCTGCTCCCCTTCCTCTCATTCAGCTACACTGATAGAAGCAGCTACTGCAGCATCTGGTGCTTGACAGGATGTGTTCACAGAGTATTACCAAGCCAAATCCCTTTCAGAAGATTCTTGGAGTAGGTGCAAGAGCTCTCAAAAAGCACTGAAGTAGAATTCACAGATTCCTAGAGTGGGTCAGGTTGGAAGGGACCTGCAAGATCACCCAGTTCAACCCCCCTGCCATGAGCACGGACACCCCCCACCAGACCAGGGTGCTCAAGGGCCCAGCCAGTCTGGCCTTGAACACTGCCAGGGAGCTGGGGTGCAGCCACAGCCTCCCTGGGCAACCTGGTCCAGGGTCTCAGCACCCTCATCTGACAGGAATGCAACAGAGCTCTGCAGATACAGCCTTGGGGATGCTGGCTGATGAACAACTCAAGCAGAGCCAGCGATGTGCAAGCCCTGTTCAGAAGGCCAAACCATGTCCTGTGCTGCATCCTAAGAAGCATGGCCAGCAGGCTGCCAGTGGGGAGATTCTGCTCCTGTGAGACACCACCTGTAGCACTGCATCCAGCGCTGGAGCTCATCACAGGCAGAACATGATGGGTGTTGCAGTGATAAGGTGTTCCCTGAGCCTCCTCTTCTCCAGGCTGAACACCCCCAGGTCCCTCAGCCTCTCCTCATCAGCCTCTCCCTCCAGTCCCTTCCCCAGCCTCCTTGCTCCTCTGCACCCGCTCCAGCCCCTCCATCTCTTTCTCGCAGCGAGGGGTGCAGCAGTACCCCCTGTGCTGCAGGCAAGGCCACCAGCTCTGTGTCGTCGGAGTGCAGCCGGGTCTGCCCATGTGCCAAAGCTTGCTTAGCACTTGAGAACAACTCACAGTTCTCAAGAGCTTGCTCTCAGGAAACCAAGCACAGGGCAGGAGGTCGTTTAGCTGCTCGTTCAGGGGCCACCTCTTGCTCCACAGAGTGATTTTATGCTCTCCCCCAGAAGCAGTACAGGCTCTTGTCCTTAGGCTGAGTTCTTCCCAGGATGGGAAGGAAAGGTGCCACAGCAGCACTCTCCAAGGATGGCTCAGACACGGAAACTGGGCGGTCTGTCCAAACCAGCCCTAAGGAAAAGACAGAATCAGAGTCTAAACCCAGCTATAAACCCAGCTTTGCTTTGAGGAAAGGCTTCACAGAGCATTATGGATGGGAAGGGACCTTGAAAGATCATCTAGTCCAACCCCCCTGCCACAGCAGGATCACCCAGACCAAGTCCAGGGGGGTTTCAAACGTCTCCAGAGAAGAGACCCCACAAACCCCCCAGGCAGCCCTCTCCGGTGCCCCGTCACCCTCTCTGGGGAGAAGTTATAGAGTCAGTCAGGGTTGGAAGGGACCCCAGGATCATCCAGTTCCAACCCCCCTGCCATGGGAGGGGCCACTCGCTGAGGTCTCCATAAATATGTCAGTGCTTTGATTGAGACCCTCCACAGAATCCACGCATGGGGGTTCCCGAAGCTGCAGTGACCCCTTTAGATCCTCTGTGGAGTCTTTTCCCAAAGATCCATATCCTTCACTCTTCTGCTCTAAGAAACTAAGGATCCACCGACCCCCTGGTTCAACCAAGGCAGAATCAGAATTGCAGGAGCAGCTGGTGGTGTGAGACCTGCAAATGCCTGCAGGGCACAGGTGCTGATGGCAGAGACAGACGGGGTGTTCACAGGTACAGCTGAGTGCCAGTGTCGATGCCAGCTTGTAGCTGATGAACTGTACCCAGCGCTGAGGGAGGCTCTCTCGTGGCCTCAGGTGGCAGCAACTGCAGCCGTCGTTCCAAATGAGCAGCCGCATTTCCTTAGAGGACTCTGTTTACAAACAAACCAGTCCTCTCTAGAAACAGACATCGTAGGGCATCCTCTAGAAAACTTCTAGTGCCTCCCTCTACTTGTTTGTGAAGAGATCAGATGCAGTGTGCAGTGCAGCTGCTTGGAGTCCACCCTCCTGGCTCATGTGAGTGCGGAACTGGTCTGGATCTCCCATCAGGCTTTTTCAGAGGAGGGGAGCAGTCCTGTTTCCAGGTAACCATGTCCTTTCTTCATTGATCACTATGGAAACCTGATTCCCTCCTGTTTCCTCCAAACGAGGAAGCATGTTTCCCTGCCAGGAGCGAGGGGAACGCTTTGATTTCCTATTCCAGCCCTTGACTCCACAATAGCAGAGGGTCACTTCCAATGGTAAATGCAAGGCGCTTACACTTCAGCCCTGTGGAAACAAACAGACACCCCAGGCTGCCTCACAGCTGCTTCAAAATAACGAGGAAGACACGAGAGGCCTCTTCCTTAGGGAACCCAGTTACTGTGGGCACAGTGGTGAAAGCCCCCACTTCCTTCCCTGCTGGTAACTGGCGAGCGGGATGTGCGTGCTTTCCCCCGTGCCTCTTGGCTTCCATTGCTGAGGCAGGAGCTCCGCCTGCTGCAGCTGAGATCGTGGTGCTGGGGGGTCGGGTTTAGGGGTGAGCTTGGTAGAGCAGGGTTATGGGTTGGGCTCGGTGATGCTGAGGGTCCTTTCCAAGCTGAATGGTTCTGTGGAACACCACTCATCCAGCAGCTGTTTCTGGTGGGTTCTGGTTCCTGCTTCTGCCTGCGGGTTACTCAACGAATTCTGAGCTGGAGGACTCTTGGCATGAACTCGAGTCGGTCTCAAGTCAGGAGGGAAACCTTCTGAGAGCATGGCAACCACCTTAGAGAGTTCTTCCCCTGCTGTCTCCTGCCTTCATCTGTTCAGGTCTTCTCCTTGACACTGGCTGACACGGAGATGCAGATCCACACGCGCTTCACCTTTTGTTGTGGCAGCAATGCCCACCCAGGCAGAACCGACTGCACGTCTGCTTCCACCTCCTCTTCAAGTGTTCCCAGTTCAGAACAAAAAAGAAGGGCAACAGCAAGTCTCAGGCTCCAGGGAGGGGGTGCAGTCTCCACCCCTGGAGGGGTTTAAAAACTGAGTAGCTCCAGCCCTTGAGGCCATGGTCTGGGGGTTGGGGAGCTGCTGGGGTGAGGGCTGGGCTGGGTGATCCTGGAGGTCCTTCCCAGCCAGGAGGAGTCTGTGATTCTACGATTATGGTGTAAAGGTGATCACAGAACTGTTGAGGCTGGAAAAGACCTCTGGGCTCATCAAGCCCACTGTTTGGGCCGAACAATGAAGTTTCAGACAAGCAAATACAACAGAGCAGCCCATTGTTATAATCTGCGTCCATAAGAATCACAGGAGTGGTTTCCAGTGTGCAGTTCTGGGCGTCAAGAAAGGGACTGAGGTACTGAGCCTCACAGGGCCAGAGGAGAGCAGTGAGGCTGCGGAAGGGACTAGAGGGAAAGGCTGATGAGGAGAGGCTGCCCTTTCATATTGCTGCCACTGAGACCAGCGCGGGGAGAACCACTGGAGCCTTTTGTTTCTCTGCTTCTGGTGCTTTAATGTCTTTTGTTTTCTGGAAAGGAAAGTCTTTGTTTTAAGAAAGAGCCTTGGAGTAAAAAAGCTGGCAGTGAGACCCCAGAGTTTGAGTCCAGCTTTCAGAAACTCAACTGACGAGAATGCAGCACCTGGGCCTGGCTGGCATTTTGCTGGGTGCTGGTTTCAAACGCTCCAATGATTCAAATGAAGGAAGGAATTGTTCTTTCACCTCATCTTCCTCGGGGTATTTTTCAGAGAGATTTTCATCACACAGTGTCGTCAGGGGATTTTTCTCTCTGCAAGAGAAGCCAAGCTTGCAGGTCTTGGGCAAGCTCTTCACGTGAGTTCTGTTACAGACTTCAAAGAGCCAGGATTCCACTCCTTGGAAACCTTGCCTGGGCCACTGCATCAAAGGGCTGGAGCACTGTAAAAGGAAAGCTAAAGGCTTTCTGGGCTGGATTCCTTTCAGCAGAGACACCATCTAAAACAGCACACAGCCTCACTCCAGACGCCTGTGAGGATCCTGTGAAGGGTGCCCATCCTGTGGTGGATGCCCACTGCAGTTTAGGAATAGCTCCCAGCCACAGACAGATCCTCACCTGGAATTTACTTCAGCGTAAGGGGAGACTGCGTTCCCTGTCTCTAGAGCATCACCTCTTCTCAAGAATAAGGTCCAGCTTCCAGAAAAGTACCAGCTTGTGAACATCCCTGGGGGTGCTGAAGAGAAGGGAAGCTGTTGTGGTGGGGGACAGGGTTGAGTGGTGCTGATAGGACTGGGAGAAGGTTGGACTGGATGATCCTGAAGGTCTCTTCCAGCCCAGACTGCTCTGTGATTTTATGAACCCTATAGAAAAAAGATGGCACCATGGCTACAGGGTTCTTCAACACCTCCAGGCAGGGGGACTCCACCACCTCCCTGGGAAGGCCCTGCCAGTGCCCAACCACTCTGGCTGCAGAGAATCTCTGCCTCAGAGCCAGTCTGACCCTCCCCTGCCTCAGCTGCAGAGCAGTGCCCCTGCTGCTGTCAGCAGGCACCAAGGAGCAGAGGCCAACAGCCACCCCTCCACAGCCTCCCTGCAGGGAGCTGGAGAGGGCAGGGAGGTCCCCCTCAGCCTCCTCTTCTCCCAACTCACCCTGCCCAGCTCCCTCAGCCTCTCCTCACATGACTGGTTCTCTCAACCCCTCCTGAGCTGGGTAGCTCTGCTCTGGACCCGTTCCAGCATCTGCCTGTTTTTCCTAGCATGAGGGACCAGAGCCAAGTGTCTATTTAATTGATTCTAATTATTAACATGCAAAAAAAATTACTCATTTTGTCACAGAATCCCAGAGTGACTGAGGCTGGCAGAGCCCTCTGAGCTCCTCCAGCCCAGCCTGGCACCTGGCAGCACCACAGCAGCCAGAGCAGGGCACTCAGGGCCACAGCCAGGCTGCCCTTCAACACCTCCAGACACGGATGGGGGCTCCCCCTCCGCCGCAGGCAGTCAATCCCTCTGTCCAAAGCCCATCCCAGTAGCTGTCCTTTTGGACAGACAGCAAACTCCCCTTTGTGATGACAGCAACCTTGAGGCGGCTGGAGCGGAGATTAAAAAGGGATTTCTGATTCTCTTGTCAAGCCCTGCTCCCATCTCTCATCAGACTTAGCTCTGATTTCTGCAGTAGCACAACCTGGAGGAGCAGCTGCTGGGAAGGGTTCCTCCTGTGCTGCCATCTAATAAGGGGAAGCAGCTGTTCCAGCACAGGCTGGGCTGGGGCGTTTGCAAACTGCATCCAGCTGCAGGCTTGGAGAACTCGGGTTGCACGTTCAGTCTTGGACAGCTATCAGGAATTTTAGCTGCCAGGGTTTCGTGTGGGGGGATGCAGGAGTGTGCATGCATGCACGTGTCTGCTCCGAGACCTCACGGGGGCAATCCTGTGTCACTGGAGGAGAATAGAGAACGGCAGCTAGGCTCTTGAATCAGCTGTGTAGGAGAGGTGGCTGCTATGACAGGTGTCTCCTGGAATCACAGAGCAGCTGTGGCTAGGAGAGACCTTCAGGATCATCCAGTCCAACCCTTCCCAGCCCTGTCAGCACCACTCAACCCTGTCCCCCAACGCAGCAGCTCCCCTGCTCTTCAACCCCTCCAGGCATGGGGACTCAGCCCCCTCCCTGGGCAGCTGTTCAGCGCCTGACAGCCCTTTCAGCACAGAGATCCCTGACTGACTCTTCTGCCCCCCCCAGCCCTTCAGTGTCCCTTCTGTGCTGAGGGGCCCAAAACTGGACACAGGACCCGAGGTGTGCCCTCCCCAAAGCTGAGCAGAGGGCAATGATCACCTCCTGCTGCCAACCCCATTCCTGATGCAGGCCAGGTTGCCACTGGCCTTCTTGGCCACAGGAATACCCTGCTGGCTCCTGTTCAGCTGCTGTCAAACACCACCCCCAGGTCCCTCTCGACTGGGTCGTCCTGCAGCCACTGCTCCCCACGCCTGTAGCTGCTGGAGGTCGTGGTGACTGCAGCGTGGCTCCCAGCAGAGCCCCTCTGCCCTCCAGCAGACGGACGCTTTGACCTCTGCAGACTGACGGCGGGTGCATTCTGCCTCCTCGTCCTAACCATGGGCACAGACACTGAGCAGAGTGGCCCCAGCACGGAGGCCTGGGGGACACTGAGGCCTGGGGGGACACCACTCAGGAGGCCAGCTGGATTTAACTCTGTTGACCACAGCTCTTCGGACCCAGCCATCTAACCAGCTCTTTACCCAGCGAAGCCAACACCCACCCTGGCAGTGCCAGGCCTGACGGGGCAGATGCTCACCCCACAGCCTCTGGGTCAGCTCCTGGAGCAGCACAGCTGCACCCCTGCAGAACCCCTGTTAAAAACCCATGATGAGAAGCAGTGCCTCTACAGACCAGGAGTTCACTGGGAGCACAAGGTGGTTTCTACCTCGCTGGCCCCTCTTCCCAGCTCTGCACTGACCGTGCAATCCTCTTTCTGCTCCTGCTGTCACCGCTGCCAAACAGATTTCACACACAGCTGAAGGTCTGGAAGCTGAGTGCTTATGCCAACTCCTTCGGTGCTGGCTGGGCTAACCTGTGCAGCCCCAGTCTTTTCCTTCATCTCTGTGTTTCACCCTGCACCCTGTAAAGCTAAGTCCTGAATCCTGAAGGCAAACCCTTACAGAATGGAAGAACCACAGCTGTGTTAGGGACTGCCCGGGGCAGTGGGGGAGTCCCCATCCGTGTCTGGAGGTGTTGAAGGACAGCCTGGCTGTGGCCCTGAGTGCCCTGCTCTGGCTGCTGTGGTGCTGCCAGGTGCCAGGCTGGGCTGGAGGAGCTCAGAGGGCTCTGCCAGCCCCACTCATTCTGGGATGCTGTGTGGGTGCACGCAGTTTCCTCCTCACCCGTTTGCCTCTGGCTGTAGTGTATTTTCTCCTTGTTCCAGCAGGTAGAGCTATGGCCTCAAATATTGTCCGGAACAGAGCCGGTCTGTTCATTCGGGTTGGCCACTGTCTCTCCAACGGCGTAACTGTGTTGAGGTTACAGCTCTGAAAACCCAAATCCAAACCAATGCCCGAGCATTCTGCTTGCACTTCTGTTCCAGGGAGGGTTAGGTTGGATGTTAGGAAGCCCTTCCTCAGGGAAAGGGTGCTCAGAGCCTGGACTGGACTGCCCAGGGCAGTGGGGGAGTCAGTGGGAGTTCAGACAGCACTGGTCCCACCTGCCGGTTACCACAGCTGGACATCTCTGCAGGTCCCTCAGGCTCGAGTGAACTATTTGTAAGAGCTGAACCAGCCAACTCTCTTTGGATAATGAATTACCCTCTGCACACAGACAGACAGCTGTTTGCACTGTACTTTCTGCATTTAACTGATAACCTCCTGAGAACTGGTTCACTGCTCTCGAAAAACAGCAGTCCCACCCGAGGCACAACTCCTGGGGAGCACGACAGGTTGTGGAGCTGGGTGAAACCGCTTGCAAGGCCGAGCAAGAACATATCTGGTGGTACAAAGGAAAAGGAATGATGTTCAGACTGCCGCCAGTGCTGGGGTGAAGAGAAATGGGATGAGCTGCTGGAGGGTGTCCAGCACAGCGCAAGGAAGATGAGGAAGGAAGGAAGGAGAGCAGCTCCCTGCTGAGGAAAGGCTGAGGGAGCTGGGGCTCTGGAGCTGGAAGAAGAGGAGGCTGAGGGGGGACCTCTCTGCTGTCTCTAAATCTGTGAGGGGTGGGGGTCAGGAGGATGGAGCCAGGCTCTGCTCAAGGGCATCTGGGGACAGGACAAGGGGCACTGGGTGCCAGCTGGAGCAGAGGAGGTTCCCTCTCAATCTCAGCAGGACCTTCTTCCCAGGGAGGGTCCTGGAGCACTGGACCAGGCTGCCCAGGGGGGCTGTGGAGTCTCCTTCTCTGCAGACGTTCCAGTCCCGCCTGGCTGTGTTCCTGTGCCACTGGGTCTGGGGCATCCTGCTGTGGCAGGGGGACTGGACTGGATGCTCTCTCGAGGGCCCTTCTGATCCCTAAGGCTTCTCTGATTCTCTGGTCTGTGAATGCAGTCTGAAGCAGCCAGCAGTGGAGTTTGCAATGCAGGCAGCGTTAGTGTGGAGTTGGTGTGGTGAGAGCAATCTGTTTGGTCTGGGCCCACAAGGGGCAGAAATCAGTGCAGCTCCATTAAAACCAGTGAATCTATGTTTGCAGAGGATCAGAGCAGCAGTGTTTGGGTTTTCTCCCTGCAGCCTGCTGATGTCCTATCATTTCTCTCTGCTTCTTTCATTATCAACGTCAGTTGATAGCAGTCCTTAACACGTCTGGGCCATTCATGCATGGCAAAGCTGCCCAGGCGGGCTGAGGCAACACCAGAGCTGATGCATTAGGCTCAGCAGGATGTCTTCCTTAATCCAATATTAGAATTGCCATGGAAACCCCTTAGCAACATAGGAGATGGAAATGGAATGACAAAGGGAAGAGGCAGGCAGCTCAAACAAGAGTTCCAGGGGCAAAACAACCCCAAAGCCACAGAAACTTACTGGCCTTAGGAGAGCACACACCAACCTGCGTGGAAGAAGTTAATCCTTCAGCCGCCCGGGTGGATCCTCTCTCCCTATCTTTCACAACCTCCTGGTTTTTGCATTAGCAACCCAAAGAACAAAGTTGTTGTGATGCCCGCAGCAGGCACTTCATCAGAGGCTCTGCCGGTGTCCTCCGTCCTCACAGAGCCTTGCTTTGCCTGGAGGAAATGGCAGAACATTCTGGTTCTTGAGAAGCAGCTTGTTTCTCTGGGGCTGGACACCCCTTCAGCCTGATCTATCCAAAGGCTCTGGGCTTTGGGTACCCGGATCATCAGCCAGAGCATCTTTAATGATGATCTCAGGATTCGTTACACTGGAGCAGGGCCGGAGGAGCAACGAGGCTGGGGAAGGGACTGGAGGGAGAGGCTGACGAGGAGAGGCTGAGGGAGCTGGGGGGTTCAGCCTGCAGAAGAGGAGACTCAGGGGGGACCTTCTCCCTCTCTCCAGCTCCCTGAAGGGAGGTTGTAGTCAGGTGGGGGCCAGGCTCTTCTCCCAGGCAGCCAGCATCAGGACGAGAGGGTAGGGCCTGAAGCTGCCAGGGGAGGGTGAGGTTGGCTGTTAGGAAGCCCTTCCTCAGGGAA
>VZRI01012380.1:62351-97013 GCA_013397515.1 Upupa epops
CCCCCCTGCCCTGGCTGAATTCCATTCAGCCCTCCCTGCCCAACTCCCCAGCTGTCCAGGTCCCACTGAAGGGCAGCCCAGCCCTCTGGGGTGGCAGCCCCCGCTCCCAGCTTGGGGTCACCAGCAAACTGGCTGCCAGTGCCCTCTGACTCCCCTTCCAGGTCGCTGATGAACAGATTGAATAGTTCTGACCCCAGAATCAACCCCTGAGGAACTCCCCTAGATCCAGGCCCCTAACTATTCTCTACCCCACTGACCACTGCTCTGTGGCTTCTATCGTGCAGGCAGTTCACGATCCACCTCAGTAGCTCACAGTCCAGAGCACGCTGCCTCAGCCTGGCTGCGACGATGCTGTGGGAGACTGCGTGCAAGCTTTCTCGAAGATGTTTACGGTAGTGCAATATAACTCTTGTCCCACGTACACCGCATCAGAATGAGTACCTGGCTACCTTCTTGTAGGGGAAAGATCCCCCTTGGTTCTGTCATTAGCAAAACGCTGACACAGAGAGAGGCCTCCCAGCATCTGCTGTTTGCCAGACTCCTGGCCCATCAACTTTCTTCTGTCCACCTGCCTTCAGACCCACAGCTCCCTGGCGCAGTGTTCACACACAGCTGGATTATTCAAACACAGTTTCTACTGACAATCTTCTCCTTCTATTTTTCTGAGTACACATGCCTGCCCTGTCTTTGGTTTCCCAGCACCTCAGGGCTCGCAGGACGGTGCTGCTGCCGCTGCATGAACCTGTGCCCTGGGAAAGACTGGGTCTGCAGTATGGAAGACTTGCAGTAAAGGGCTGGGGGAGGGATGAAGATGCTCAGGTGTTGTCAACCTGAAACAGCATTTTTGGGGTAACTGCAGAACAAAGAACAGCATTTCCCTGCTTTTAAAGAGAGAACAGAGACCTCCGTCAGGGAGGGGAAAGAATGGGTGGGTTTTTTCCAGGTACTCTTGTTGTAAGGGGTTTGACAGGCTGTCACACTGTGAAAGCCAAAGCAAATGGTAGCAGAAGTCACCATAGCAACAAAGCCTTGGCCAGGGAGAGACTCCAAGACGCGGTGATTATGTCCTACAGGTAGGGGAGAACAAGACCTCATTATATTCAACCTTTGAGTACTTCGCTTTAAGGTAAAAGGCCAAATCAGGAAGGAAAACAAGCACCAGAATGACCTTTCTCCTCCTCTGGGGCAGTGCATTTGAGTACTACCAGCAATAATAACCCTGTCACCGGCCTTCCACCCCAGAAGGAGAGAAAACGATCCTTTCCCAGGGTTACAAAAGGTAAATGGCTCTGGAGTAACACTACTTCTTCCTTTCTGACCTTCGAATCTCAAGCAGAGCCCTCTGGAAAGCAGCAAAGGTCTGTATTTCAGCAGAGAGGCAGTTAATCTGCCCCCTGGCAAAGTTGCCCAAGGTTAAGGGAGCCCTTGTCTGCTCAGCCTGGTGCCAGGAGGATGTCCCCCTACTACAGCATGGTGGAAGGGTTTTGTGCTTGAATCTGTCAATCTATTTCGTGTGCCCTCTGCTGAAGGGCTTAAAGTTTGAGTTTAAAAAGTTGAGAAGCGAAGTGCCTCCCCACCTCCCTCCTCTCCCCCAGCAGTGACTACCACCTTCTTCCCTTCTCTCTATCTAGGACCATTGGGAGCTGCAGTGCTGCTGCTGAGAGAGAATGCTAGGGCTTCCAGAGTGTTATCGCTCCTCAGGGTGAAGAGAGCTGATGGGGAGTGGGAAGATTCACCTGGACCTGCAGAGACTGAGAGAATCCTGAGCTGTGCAGACTCATGAGGATCCAGACTGAAGTCGGGTGACCGCTGTGACCACAGAGACTCCAGCAGATCAACACTCCCCCCAGATCAGTGTCAGCTGTGAATTCACTAAGGGGAGACTCTATCCCCTCATCCAGGGCATCACTAAAGCTGTTGAACAGAGCTGGGCCCAGCACTGATCCCTGATGGTCACCACTGGTCTCTGGACACCACCTGGATGGGCACCATTCACAAAATCTCTCTGTGCCCGGCCGTCCAGGCAGTCTTTAACCCAGTGGAGGGTGCAGCCATCCCAGCCCTGGGCTGCCAGCTTTTCCAGGAGGAAGCTGTGGGAGACTGTTGTCTCCCACATTCTAGCTTGACCACATCCACAGCCTAACCTCTCCTTGATGTCCTTTTCTTCTTCTTCAAAGTCAGGAAACAGTTCCACATTCCAACAGCTTCTGCAGCCAGCAGGAGTACACACAGAAAAGAAGCTGGCTTTCGTTATTCAGAGCCTGAACTCACACTGCCTTCCTCACAGCGCTCACTGCAACCTGCATCAGCCTGGGGGAAGAGGAGCCCTGAGACTCCAATCAGTCAACAGTGCACAGCCCATTGCACACACATCTACTCTAGGGCGAAGAATATAGTCGTAAAGTGGTAAAGTAAACAGCAGATTGGGATTTCAGAATGCCTCAGGAAAGGAAGGAATTGAGTCAGGAATTAGCTCACCATGGAAATCTACCGGCTGGTGCTTTTCACCCTGCACTCCCAGCCATCCAGGCTGCAGTCTTCTCATGGGAGCACAAAGCACTCCGTGATCATTTTACAGGGGATAACAAGTAGTTTGTTTCATAGACTCACGGGGGTTAGGAGGGAGCTCCAAGAACGTCTCCTCTATCCATCCTGTTAAGCAGATTAACTGGAGCAAGCTGCCTAGGACAGCATCTGATCAGGCAGTCTGTGTAAATTGAAGGGTCTGTTTGCTTCAACCAAGAGACTGAGCACCAGCTCAGCTCTGCTCAGCAAGGGACAAAGCACCCTCACAGAATCACAGAGGCACTGAGGCTGGCAGAGCCCTCTGAGCTCCTCCAGCCCAGCCTGGCACCTGGCAGCACCACAGCAGCCAGAGCAGGGCACTCAGGGCCACAGCCAGGCTGTCCTTCAACCCCTCCAGACACGGATGGGGACTCCCCCCCTGCCCTGGGCAGTCCAGTCCAGGCTCTGAGCACCCTTTCCCTGAGGAAGGACTTCCTGACAGCCAACCTCACCCTCCCCTGGCAGCTTCAGGCCCTGCCTTGTTGTCCTGGTGCTGGCTTCCTGGGAGAAGAGCCTGACCCCCATCTGACTACAACCTCTTTTCATGGAGTGGGAGAGAGGGAGAAGGTCCACCCAAGTCTCCTCTCCTCCAGTCTCAACACCCCCAGCTCCCTCCGCCTCTCCGCATCAGCCTTTCCCTCCAGTCTCTTCCCCAGCCTCGTTGCTCCTCTGCCCCCTCTCCAGCCCCTCCATCTCTTCCTCGAAGTGAGGGACCCACAGCTGCCCCCAGTGAACGTTTTTTCCACTTCGTAAACCCAAACTTTAAACTTTTAAGCAGAAAACACTCAAATGGGACTGCCAGGTGCAAGCAGAGTCACCACACAACTCTGTCCCTGACAAGCAGAGTCACCACACAACTCTGTCCCTCGCGTTGCAGAAGGTGCAGGCCTCCTGTGTGTGTTTTACGAGTCGTTATGGTGACTTTGCTCAGCGAGATCAGAGCGTCAGCGATCCAGCGCTGCACGAGCAGATGGACAGGGAAGTCATAAAGCCTTTCAAAAATGGGATCATTTCCACGAGTGCTCTGAGACTACTTCACAAGGCCGTTAGGAAAACGCACTCCAATGGAATTAGTTGAGCCTGGTATTGCAAAGTTTATCTGCTCCCATGAATATTCATAGGAGCAACAATTTTTGAGCACTAACATTCATTAAAACTTTGAAAATTAATCATGCCAGTATGGTTTTGCCCTGAAGGGGTCACGAATCCTCAGCTGACTCTGTTTTCCTGCATTTTCACTTGACTCCAGCTCTTTTCTCCTTTCTTACAGAGTGTTATTGGATGGTTGAGACATCCCAATGAATACCTGGGGATTCAGGATGGTAGCAGCGCTGTGTAAACAGCAAATTATAAGTAAAGAGTGCCAAAAGCAAGGCTGCCATGAGGCAGCTAACAAGCAGGCTCTGGGCAAGGATATGATGGCAGAAAATCCTTTCCAAGGATTGTGAGACAGCGGGTTTTGTAGAAATGAATTCCAGTGATTCCTAGAGCTAACAGCAAAGGAGGAACGAAGGCACTGGTAATAAATCCACTGGGAAAACTGATCGGAAAAAGGCAGCGTGAATTCACTGAGGGTGAATCATAGAGTCCTCCTGGCTGGAAGGGACCTCCGGGATCAGCAAGCCCAGCCCTCACCCCAACAGCTCCCCAACCCCCAGACCATGGCCTCAAGGGCTGGAGCTACTCGGTTTTTAAACCCCTCCAGGGATGGGACTGCACCCCCTCCCTGGGCAGCCTGGTCCAGTGCCCAGCCACTCTCTCAGCACAGAGCTTCTTCCTCAGATCCAGTCTAACCCTCTCCTGATGCAGCTTGAGGCCATTTCCCTTGATCCTATCATTAGGAATTTGGGAGAAGAGATCAGCAGCAGCCTCGCTACAACCTCTTTTCAGGTAGCTGTAGAGAGCAATAAGGCCTCCTCTCAGACTCCACTTCCCCAGACTCAATAGCTCCAGTTCCCCGAGCCACTCCTCATCAAGTCTGAGAAACCTGACTGCCTTCTGTGACAGAGTCACTTGATTGACTGATATGGGACGAGAGGGAGATGTTGTCCACCTGGATTTATCAGAAGGTATGGCTATGGTGTCCCACAGCACTCTCCTAGGGAAAGGGATAAACTACAGCCTGGAGGAGTGCTCCATGCGGATGTGAGAGTGTGGCTGACAGGTGATACCCAGAAAGCACTGGTAAATGGATCCTTCTCAAGCTGGCAGGCAGTCACAAGTGCAACCTGGTCCAGGGTCTCAGCACCCTCCTGGGGAAGAACTTCCTCCTGACTTCCAGTCTCACCCTCCCCTCTTCCAGCTGGAAACCATTCCCCCTGCTCCTACCACTCCCAGCCCCTGCAAACAGCCCCTCCTTCCCCAGCTCTCCTGGAGCCCCCTTCAGGGACTGGAAGGCTGCTCTGAGATCTCCCCACAGTCTCCTCCAGGCTGAACAGCCCCAAATGTCAGCCTGTCTCCATAGCAGAGGTGCTCCAGCCCTCCTCTCATCCTCGTGGCCCTCCTCTGGACACCTTCCCACAGCTCAATCTCCTTCTTGTGCTGGGGGCTCCAGAACTGGACACAGCACTGCAGATGGGGTCTCACAAGAGCAGAAGAGGTAGGGGGAGGATCCTCTCCTTCAACCTACTGGCCATGCTTCTCTCAATGCAGCCCAGGATGCAGTTGGCTTTTCGGGCTACAAGCAAACATTCAGCCCACATCATCCTCAAATGGGCCCCAATTCCCATCACTTCCTGGGAGAGCAGTCAAGCATCAGCCCCTTAAACGGCCTCCGCAGCAATAACTTATCTGCACAATGAATTACTCAGTCTGAGTGACAAGTTTTAAAGGCTGGGGACAGCACCTTTCCATTCACTCATCTAGCACAATCCTCTTTATCGGCATCCTCCAGGCTCCCTTCACCGTCTGTGTGTGGGAGATAGCAAATGAGGAACACTTTTATTAATAGTATTCTCTCCTTAACAGCCCCTGGTATCTGTCTGTCGTTAACCTTCTGAGCAAGGAGCGAGCCAGCGTTACTCTACAGGTGGTGAAACAGTCGTGAAGCTGATAAACTAGACTACACCAGGGTGCTTCAAACTTTCTCGTCAGCTGCTTGGGGCGGAAGAAGGGGCTGTTCTGGACTCGCAGGTGGAGTCCCGTATCTGCTGCCCACCACTCCCTGCTTCAGCCATCGATGACAGGAGACGTATGAGGTAGGGCTGGGTGTTGCACAAGGCTCACTCCTAAAGGCTTGCTTTATTGATGCTTTGGTTTTGAGGAGTGTGTTGGTCTCTAATACTGACCATCAACACCAGAAACCCTGCAATGGGGAACCGAACCCACAGAGCCCAGAGTGCAGAGAGGTTCTGTGAATGACAGGTGAAGTATAATGTTGCAGAGGGATTCAGCTACTGGTTCCACTTCCACATGATGGAAACGTGGCTGGAGAGCAGCCTGGCAGAGAGGGACCTGGCAGCACTGGGTGCCAGCCGGCTGAATATGGCATCCTGGCTGAGATCAGCACTGGTGTGGCCAGCAGGACTAGGGGCATCATTCTCCCCCTGTCCTGGGCACTGGGGAGGCCTCCCCTGGAGTCCTGGGGGCAGTTCTGGGTCCCTCATGTCAAGAAAAAGACTGAGGGGATGGAGCGGGTCCAGAGAAGCAGCAAGGCTGGGGAAGGAACCTGAAGGGCAAGGCTGATGAGGAGAGGGTGAGGGAGCTGGGGGGGTTCAGTCTGGAGAAGAGGAGATTCAAAGGGAACCTTCTCCCTCTCTACAACTCCCTGAAGGGAAGTTACAGACAAGTGGGGACTGGGCTCTTCTCCAGGCAGCTGGTGATAGCATAGGAGTGTAGGGCCTGAAGCTGCCAGGGGAGGGTTAGTTTAGCTGTTAGGAAGCCCTTCCTCATGGAAAGGGTGCTCAGACGTTGGTATGGACTGCCCAGGGCAGCGGGGGACTCCCCATCCCTGAAGGTGTTTAATTAAAGACCAGGAACTGGCACTTGCTGTCGTGGTCTGGCTTACTGCGGTGATGTTAGGCTGGGCTTGATGATCTCAGAGGTCTTTTTCAGCCTCAATGATTCTGTGATTCTGTATGCACTGGCAGCTATTTGTGTGCATCTAGAAAACAAATAGCCTACTCAGTCTATTTATCCACAGTATTTTTCAGTTGATCTCTTGTTTTCTCTGCTTCTTTGAATGCCTGCAGAGCTTGGTACTTGAACTCTGACAACTGTCTTCCTAGAGAAGTCAGCTTTGCTCCACATCTCCTCTGGGAGGTTGTTTGCAGTTCAAATTACATTTCAAAAAATAGTAATAACTTGGTGAAAATAAAGAAACTTAGCTGCTAATTACTGGCAGGAAGAAGAGACGATATCCTTTGAAGATGATTTATCCTTTAAGACAGAGCAATGCACACACTATTCAGCTATAAGGCGTTTGGGATCTGGAATCTCAATGTGTGTGTCACAGCAGTATTGCCTCCAGACACCAGAGAAATGGAAAGAAATGCAACCAGGGCGGGGGGGAGTCTGGCATCTGGGCAACTACAACCTCAGGGACCCGGAGAGGGTGGGCACTGGCCTGCTGGAGAGCAGCGNGATTCTGCAGTAAGTTGGGAGAGAATGATGCAATTTCACCTTAGCTGTGGAAATTCTATGCAGAACAATGAGCGTGCTACTGTGACACCTAGGATGAATCATCTGTGCTTCCCTGCACGTGCATAGGACCATGTCCTGTCAAGAAGTAGGGCAGACAGTCTTGGTTTATAGAGGAGTCTAACGTTATGGTGACATTTCTCCTACTCTGCTTGCCACTCTGTGATCAGGGCCTGTGAATGGGGATTCAGGCAGTTTATAGCTCAGGCAGCTGTTGAAGTGAAGCTGTCACAAATCACAGCAAACAGGATACGATGTCTGGAGCTAGACACCCTCCAAAGGACAATTTCTTCCTTCTTTCACCCACAAACCTCGACTGACATGAGATTAGCAAGTGCAGAGCTGACTAATTCATCATGAACAACTAGTCTGATTGTGTCTGCTTCCATCATGACCCGGCTGTGAAGCCCTGAGATTGGCTGTCTGAAACGATCAGTGTATGTCTTCAAAACAAGGTCTCCATGCGGATGGCTGTAATTCACTTCAAACAGCTGAACGTCAGAAGTGATGACTGTTGCTACGTTACCTCAGTCACTGGAACTGTTTGTGTTTCCCTAATTAGAGCACTTGAGCTCCAGACAAAACACAGTGAATTCAAAGGACCAGAACGGAAAACATCCTGAACACGGAATAGAAGATGAAA
Source organism: Upupa epops (assembly GCA_013397515.1). NCBI lineage: Eukaryota > Metazoa > Chordata > Aves > Bucerotiformes > Upupidae > Upupa > Upupa epops. The sequence continues at coordinate 70,198 of VZRI01012380.1, forward strand.
AACGTCTGAGCATGTGAACTTCATCAATTAGGGCTGCAGGCAAGCCCTCTGATTCACTGGAAAATGAATAGCCAAGGGCCGTATTCATCATGATATTTACCTTTGCTTTCTAATGAGGTTGATTAATTAGGTTCTTTTCAGCTCCCCCCAGCCTGCCAGAACCCCTTTCAGTATCTGCGTTTAATTCCTGTGATGCTCAGGGAGCTCCATTCCGTTCGTTAGCTGTTCACCTGTGGAGCTGCCGAGGCCAGGTACAGACAGCGACATAAAATCCTGCCCCTAAGGAAACTCTAGTATTCCCCCTGGCTTCACCAGCGCTGTGATTTTATTGTTTAGACTGCATTCACATCACTGAGGCATCAAATCGGGGTCTGGGCTGGCAGTGACTATGTCAAACACTAACATTTCTGAAAATAAGAAGTAGGGCAGGACCCAAGCCTGGTGGAAGGGTCATTGGAGACCCCTGTAGATCCCCAGCATCCTGCAATGCCAGTGCACAGGAGACAGGGACTGAGCCATGCCTAGACACAGAGATAGATTATTAGGGGTTGGAAGGAACCTTCAAGGCTCACAGAGTCCAACTCGCATGCTTGAGCAGGATCCCAGAGTCTAGGGCTGGTCAGACAGGAACACATCCCGACAGCTCTTGAAAGTCTCCAGAAAGAGACTCCACGACTTCCCTGTTAGCCCATTCCAGTGCTCTGAGACCCTGTGTCTGTGAGGAAGTTCTCCCTCATGTCGAGGTGGAGGGACTTTCTGCCTCTCTCCAACTCCCTGAAGGGAGGTTGCAGTCAGGTGGGGGGCAGGCTCTTCTCCCAGGCAACTAAGATGAGAGGGCAGGGCCTGAAGCTGCCAGGGGAGGGTGAGGTTGGCTATTAGGAAGCCCTTCCTCAGGGAAAGGGTGCTCAGAGCCTGGACTGGACTGCCCAGGGCAGGGGGGAGACCCCATCCGTGTCTGGAGGTGTTGAAGGACAGCCTGGCTGTGGCCCTGAGTGCCCTGCTCTGGCTGCTGTGGTGCTGCCAGGTGCCAGGCTGGGCTGGAGGAGCTCAGAGGGCTTTTCCAGCCTCAGTAACTCTATGATTCTCTAATATTTCACTTGGAAAAAAAGCACAGCACTTAGCATTTCCAGAGTTGCCCTTCTCTGCTTTCCTCACAGTACTGCAGCAGCAGCATTTCAAAAAAGCTGCGAGATGCTAGGAGTGAAAGGAATGATAACTCACAGCTCCCCACACATGAGGGTTCCGGGGAGAAGTGTAACATTTCATGGCATTATCTGTGCCACCACACACAGACCTGCATGATTTCCTCACTCTATCCACACAACCGCCTGTTTGCATGTGTTCTGAGCCATTTTCCAGGGGGTTCTTAGCAGTCAGGAATTCTTCCTATGGATGACTGCTCTGCTCCCATCTATCTGCGCAGCTGGTGTTTAGAACTTGAAAGCAGACATTGAAGAGTGAATACAGTACTGAGCAGAGCTGAAAATCACCAGCTCTCCATGTGACATCCAGAATGCCTCTGAAATGAGCACTGTTCTGTGATTCAGATTCTATATGTCAGTTCTTTTCCTTGTTGTGCAGAGTTTCCAACGCTCCCATTGCTGCCAGGTTTGCCGGTTGTGCCTTTCCAGCATTGCCAGATTCCAAGATCATTCCACATTTGGAACTGGAGGAATTGAGAGAGAACTTGTTCTTAATCCATACAAATACTTCTCTTGTCCTTAGAGAAGACATGAAACAAATGCAATTGATTTGTTGAGGTCAGTCAGAGGCTGAATGACCCCCAGGCATCCAAAAGGACTGCGGGGAAAAGATGTGCGTATCAGGAATCCCAGGGAGCGTGGAATAACGGATCATTCCTTAAATGAATCCACCATTTCACGACTGGAATTGGCTCCAAGCAGCAATAATCTTACGCTCAGGGTGGAGACAACTGCTGAACACTGGACATTCATGGATTCATAGACTGGGAAGGGTTGGAAGGGACCTTAAAGATCACCCAGTGCCAACCCCCCTGCAGAGGCAGCGACACCTTCACTGGAGCAGGGTACTCGGGGCCCCAGCCAGCCTGGCCTTCAGCACTGCCAGGGATGGGGCAGCCACAGCTGCCCTGGGCACCCTGTTCCAGCCTCTCAGCATCCTCCCAGCACAGAGCTGGTTCCTCACGTCCAAGCTCAGTCTCCCCTCTCCAAGGCTGGAACCCTTTCCCCTCGTCCTCTCGCTACCCCCCATGTCAAAAGCCCTCCCCCAGCTCTCTTGTAGCCCCCTTCAGTGATTGCAAAGCTGCTCAAAAGTCACCTGGGACCCTCCTCTCATCCAGGCTGAACAACCCCAGCCGGCTCAGCTTGTCCTCACCGGGGAGCTGCTCCAGCTCTCCAATCGTATGATATTTACACAAGCTCTCTTCCAAACTTCAGCTCTCCCTGGGTGATAGATGAGAATTCAGAGAAGGAGCCACACAACACTACATTACCACCACCACCACATTCCTGCACGTGATTTTGCCTGAGTGTTTCTGCAAAGCCAGGTTGGCTGTGAGGAAGCCCTTCCTCATGGAAAGGGTGCTCAGAGCCTGGACTGGACTGCCCAGGGCAGTGGGGGAGTCCCCATCCGTGTCTGGAGGTGTTGAAGGACAGCCTGGCTGTGGCCCTGAGTGCCCTGCTCTGGCTGCTGTGGTGCTGCCAGGTGCCAGGCTGGGCTGGAGGAGCTCAGAGGGCTCTGCCAGCCTCAGTCACTCTGTGATTCCGTGACATGAAATGATAGCCGCCGCAAAGATCAGAGCCATTCTTTGAATACAAAAGCTAATTTAATATTGATCTTTCACTTATAAAACGCAAGGATAATTCCTTTCAGTAAAAGCACCTTGCATCAGGGCTCCCGTGGCTTTCCTGATTCAATAAAGCACTAAAGAAATCTCATTAATGAGAAGTAAAATAGCAGCTCCCTCCCCTGAAAGGTCACAGGAGTGTGAAAGAGCCTTTATGCTGTAGTTGTTGAATGTGGTCATTAGTCACCCAGGACGTTTAAATGCCAGCTACAGTGCTCTTGTCTGACAGGCATTTTACATTTCCCCCTTTTAAACTTTAATAAAGCAAAGACTAAATAGTTTCTGAGAGCTATTCAGTTGCAAGTCATGTTTTCTCTCTGCGTGTCACTGATGCAGGGAACATGCCTTGTATCAGGATATTTAACTCGGTGGCTTTAGATATTGACATTGTTTAGCTTTCAGCAAGCCCAGAAATGCTTAAACAGGTATCTGAGCTTTGAGGCTTCCTAGCTGCAGGCTGGAGAGGACTGACGGTCCCTTTGCACTTTTATCCCTGCTGCCAGGGTTGTTTCTCTCCCCCCCTCAACAGTCTGGGGGACTTTTTTCTCAGGGTCACAGAATGACTGAGGCTGGCAGAGCCCTCTCAGCTCCTCCAGTCCAGCCTCCAGCCCTCCCAGCACCACAGCAGCCAGAGCAGGGCACTCAGGGCCACAGCCAGGCTGTCCTTCAACACCTCCAGACACGGATGGGGACCCCACCACTCTTCTGTCCTCCAGAACTGTCTCCCAAGGTAGCAAGCAGATTATTCCTTTTCTTATGCCTCCAAGAACTGAAAACCCCTACCTCATGATCTTTATGCCCAAAGACAGCCTCCAACCCTCACACGCTCCACAGATACAGAATCCTCACGGCTGGAAAGGGACACCAGGATCATCAAGTCCCACTCTCATCCCAACATCTCTCTAGTCCTCTACTCACAAACAGGAAGTCTCAGGAGAGCCCTTGTTAGCTCTCCAACCACTGTGCCAGGAGCTGACATGCCACACTCTCCAGGAAACTCTCAGGCTGTTCCCTTCCTGCTCTAATTTATTCCCAGCACCATGAGGTTCCAGAAACTTTCCCTCAGGGTCAGTGATGCTGAGCTGGGAAATGACATGCAGATGCCTTCCAGAAAGAGAAGAAAAGAGTGACTTGAAAATGATGTTTGAGTCTCAAAACAGGGTTGAGGAAGCAGCCTGGCCTGACAGGGAAAAACATTCATTTATTCTAAAAGGCTCTGGGTAAAACTGGTCACAGGCATTTTGCACTTCTGATTCAGGGTCAGGCCAAGCTTGTGTGATGCCCTACTTATTACTAGGGATGAGGCCCATCTCATAGCATTTCTGGGTTTAGCTCTATTCTCTTATTGTGAGCACCATGTTTGTGATTCGGCAGCAAACAGCTGTTAGCTACAGGTAACAAGGACTAAGAACCCGCTCGGTTTACTTCGTTTTTCATGTTGATGAAACCACAGCTTTGGTTCAGGGCCACAGAAGGACACTGAGGCTGGGGAGAGGGCTGGAGAACAGGGCCTGTGAGAAACAGCTGTGGGAACTGGGGTATTGAGTCTAGAGAAGAGGAGGCTGAGAGGAGACCTCACTGCTCTCTGCAGCTACCTCAAGGGAGGTTGTAGCAAGGCTGCTGCTGGTCTCTTCTCCCAAGTTACCTATGCTAGGACAAGGTGAAATGGTCTCAAGCTGCAGCAGGGAAGGTTTGGATTGGATCTGAGGAAGCAGCTCTGTGCTGAGAGAGTGGCTGGGCACTGGACCAGGCTGCCCAGAGAGGGGGTGGAGTCCCCATCCTGGAGGGGTTTAAAAGGTGAGTGTCTGTAGCACTTGAAGCCATGGCCTAGCAGTTGGGGAGCTGCTGGGATGAGGATGGACTTGATGATCCTGGTAATCTTTTCCATCCATGAACGCTTCCATCTATGATTCTTAGACCTCGATGTTTTAAGGAGGAACAGCCAAATCCCCAGATGACACCAGTCTTTCTCTGAAAAGAGAAGTGTGTTTCATGGGGAACACACATGTCCAAGGCACCATAATCCCCAAACTGTTCAGCTGCTGGCACAATTTTCCAAGCTCAGGTAGTAGAATACATTTCCTCACTCAGCAGCCATCTGAGCTGTTTCACATGCTGGACAGTGACAACAAGAGAACAGGAGCCTGATTATTCCTCTCATAAAATTGCCACCTTCAATCACTGAGCGTTGGAGGAATGACATCTATAACAAGAAAGATTTGTCAGGCTGCACAAGATCAGAGCATTGATTCAGCCTTGATTGCACTCCCTACCGCTCTCCTTCCGTTGGTTACGTCAGGTTAACCTCTCACTTTCAGGAACAACGTCTGTTCTGTCTACTCATTTCAGGGAGCATCCAATCTAACCCTCCCCGACACAGCGTGAGGCCACTGCCCCTCATCCTACCATCAGGAATTTGGGAGGAGAGACCAGCAGCAGCCTCACTGCAACCTCCTGTTCAGCAGCTGCAGAGAGCAGTGAGGGCTCCTCTCAGCATCCTCTCCTCTGGATTTTTTCAAGGCAAAAGGCCTAAATACAGAAGTACTTTAAATTCTTCTTGACATGCAGTGCTGGCAGTGCTGCAAATTTAATTCTGCTGTTGACTCTGGCTAAGGTCACTTGACTTCTTTATTCTGTGATCCCCCAGGGCAGGTATTTCATTGCACTTTGTAAATGATTTATAGCTTCCTACCTATGTAAATCCCCCGCTGCACAGGACAGCGAGGCTCATCTCAAGGCGAGTATATTGTTAGTAGTTACAGCACAATGAGAACGTTTCTACCTTGAAGGAGAAAAGAGCCATAAGAGCAAAGTAAAAAAATTTAATTATCGAGAAAATCTTACCTCTAAGATAAAGAGGCTGCTTCCTGGCCTAGACAGATCCATACAAAGCAGGAAAAGCTCATTTCCCAACCCTCCCGGTTACTTCCCTGGCCATGTTTAACTTGGTATTTGCTTCTAGAGTTTCTGCTGTGAGAAACCACTGCTGCTTAGACACATCAGTGTGATGAAAGGAACTGTGGAGTTTCTCTACCTCTTACACCAGAAGATGCTGAAACTCTCACCACTGTCCCACTCTATATCCCACCATATCCCTCTGTACACAGGAAGGAGATGGAGCTGTGGGAAGGTGTCCAGAGGAGGGTCACGAGGATGGGTGGAGGGCTGGAGCACCAATCCTACTGGGACAGGCTGAGAGAGTTGATGTTCAGCCTGGAGAAGAGGAGACTCTGGGAGATCTCAGAGCAGCCTTCCAGTCCCTGAAGGGGGCTCCAGGAAAGCTGGGGAGGGGCTGTTTCCAAGGGCTGGGAGTGGTAGCAGCAGGGGGAATGGTTTCCAGCTGGAAGAGGAGAGGTTGAGACTGGAAGTCAGGAGGAAGTTCTTCCCCAGGAGGGTGCTGAGACCCTGGACCAGGTTGCCCAGGGAGGTTGTGGCTGCCCCCCAGCTCCCTGGCAGTGTTCAAGGCCAGACTGGCTGGGGCCTTGAACACCCTGGTCTGGTGGGGGGTGTCCCTGCTCATGGCAGGGGGTTGGAACTGGGTGATCTTTGAAGACCCAACCTGAACCATCCTAGGAATCTATGCTGTTAAATCAGAAGAGTTTAAACAAGAGTTAAAAGATAGGGGTTATATACCCTGGAGGTGTCAAAGGCTGTGGCCCTTAGTGCCGTGGTCTGGCTGCTATCATGATGTCAGGTCCCACGCTGGGACAGAGGAGCTCAGAGAGCTTTTCCAGCCTCAAGAACTCTGTGTAATTCCACAGAAACAAAGGTATTGAAGGTCATTTTTCTGACACACAGCTCCTGTTAAACTTCTGCTCCACTCCTACCCTAAATCTTTCTCCTCAGGGCTGTTCTCCTTCCTCTCTGTATTTGTGCACGAGACTGCTTTCACCCAGGGGCAGAACCTTGATATTTTGCTTGCCCTTAAACCCCAGCAATGAGGCAAAAACCTAACAGAAAAATCAACTGCTAAGAGAATTAACCACAGGAAGCACGATCTGTCCCCGATTCCAACACTCAACCTTAATTTGGAACCTCTTGAAGTAGCCGGGTGATCTAGCAATACTATGCAGCTTAAGTTAAGTGAGTACAAGAGCCTCTTCTGCAAACACCTATTAGCCAGTGTAAAGCACTCCCAAGGAGCAGTCGTGTCAGAGGTGTGAAACTCAATATACAGCGGTGTGCTTGCAGGAGTCCCCACGAGAGCAGCTTTATCTACTGAGAACAACCTGTCCTTCATTTGCCTGGCAACATTTTCATAGAATCACAGGAGAGTCCTGGTTGGAAAGGAGCTCCCAGCTCCCCCAGTCCAACCATCCCCACCCCAACACAACCCCTCAGTCCCTGAGAGACTGACAGACACAACCTGACCCCCTCCCTGCTGCCACTCAAGCAGGGCAGGAAGCACCATGGCTACAGGGCTCTTCAACACCTCCAGGCAGGGGGACTCCACCACCTCCCTGGGAAGGCCCTGCCAGTGCCCAACCACTCTGGCTGCAGAGAATCTCTGCCTCAGAGCCAGTCTGACCCTCCCCTGCCTCAGCTGCAGAGCAGTGCCCCTGCTGCTGTCAGCAGGCACCAAGGAGCAGAGGCCAACAGCCACCCCTCCACAGCCTCCCTGCAGGGAGTTGGAGAGGGTGAGGTTCCCCCCTCAGCCTCCTCTTCTCCCAACTCACCCTGCCCAGCTCCCTCAGCCTCTCCTCACACGACTGGTTCTCTCAACCCCTCCTGAGCTGGGTAGCTCTGCTCTGGACCCGTTCCAGCATCTCCACGTCTTTCCTAGCTTGAGTAGCATATAACTGAACACAGGACTCAAGAGGAGGCCTCTCAAGGGCCAAGTCCAAGGGCACGAGAACTCCTCCTCTTGACCATGCTATTCAGAGGATGCTGTTGGCCTTCTTGGCTACCTGGGCTCCCTGCTAGCTCCTATGAAGCCAGCTGTCTCCCAGCATCCCAGGTCCTTTTCTGCTGGGCTGCTTGCGAGCCCCTCATCCCCCAGCCTGTAGCAGTGGCCTATATCCTTGGGACTGAAGTGCAGCACCCAGCAGTTGCCCTATTGTCCCTCAGATATGCACAGTGTAAACTTGGAAATTGAGTTAAGGCTAAACTATACTTACTCCCCAGTGAGAGGAATGGCAGTTGGGTTAGGGTTTCTCTAAAAACATGGCCAAAGTTGAAGTGATTTGCCAGTAACATCAGCTATTTACATTCCGGGCCATTTCCAACTACTCCGATTCCAGCCAGGCCAGGTCTGTCAGCTCACAAAAACAAACCTTGGATTGTAGCCTAGTGCTGGAGAACCACACAGGTCATTAACTGTAATTCAGGCCGTACTTGCTATTTGCTGACTCTCCCAAATTAGAGCAAAAGCATTCCCCCTCCCCAGAATGAGCTACTGTGCTTTGCTTGGCCAGCTTGGGGAGATAGGGGCACGTTTTTAATGTTAATAAGCATACACATTGAACACCTCAGCCTCTCCTCATCAGCCTATGGTGCCACCTGGGCAACCCTGCTGGCTCCTGTTCAGCTGGTTGTCACCTAGTCCTGCCAAGTCCCTCTCTGCCATCCCACTCATCCCCCAGTCTGCAGCTGCAGGGGGTTCTTGTGGCCACAGTGCAGGACCCTGCCCTTGGCCCTGTTCAACCTCATCCCCTTGGCCTCTGCCCACTGACTCAGCCTGTCTGGCTCTCTCCGCAGCACCCTCCTCTCCTCCAGCAGATCAACACTTACTAGTAGCTGTGCTGTAACTCTGGAGTCTCAATGAGGCCCAAGTATTCCCAGGTATGTCCTTTAAAGAGGCATGTCTGTATTTCACCATACAACGAATATTTTCAATGAGCATTTAGGAAATAAGAGTTATCTTCAAGCTCACCAAGTTGGGTTTGGCAGTTTTATTTCCCCGAGTAATCTCAGTTCTTCAGCTGCCTCCTAAAATATTGGCAGCCCAGGAGCCTTGTGCTTTTAGCAGGATTATAGTCTCAAAGCATGAGAAACTTACAACAATGACAAACATATTTCAGAATTATTTAGGAGAAGGGGATAATAAACCTGTCTCACGTTCTGAAAATATCTTCCCCATGCCTCTGGAAAGAGATCTGTCAACAACGCTGAATGCTGCTGCAACATCTGTGCAGACAGCACACTGAGGTACTTGGCTGTTGATGGTTTAGCACAGAGCCCACTTTATCACAACAGCTGTGTTAGTGGTTGGCAGGATGCAGGCAATGGATGCCCCACGAGCATCTGAGCCCCGTGTGACGTCTGAGCCCCTGCCCTGCTGCTGGCTGAGGCGCATACCATGGACGTACAGCTCTCTCACAACTTTAACCTTCCTTTCCCTCCCCAGGTTTGTGGGAACAGACTACACTACTGAGTACACCAGGGAATGGGTTCTATTCATTCTGCCTTTCCAACATCTCCAGATATGCAGAACAAGAACAGACTGAACACAGGCTGGACACAGCAGGTCTAGGCGCTGAGGTCTCCCTTATTCCCCAGCACAGCCAGAGGCTTTGAGAATGCCATGAAACCACTGACATACAGCACAACTCCAGACGTTAGATGTACACTTTGCACTGGTAAAGATTGGTGCCCTACTCCCAACGAGGGCTGTGGGCACACATTGAAGGAACAAAGCCGGGAGGACAACGACAGCCATGATCCATTTCCTGATCATTTTTAATTGCATTTAAGAGAAAACCAAGCTAAGGCAGGTACAAGCTTTTCAGTGATGAGTGCTCCATTTACCAGATAAGTCTGTAATTGAATAATGGGGTTTCTCCACCTTGATTTCTTTACTGATGTTATTAATTACAAGGGCACTCAAGCATCCTTGGACGATTTGGGTCAACTGAAAAATCAGTTTTAGTTAGAATAAACCAGAATACAACAGAAACAACCCAAAGCAGAGGTTTTACTCACCGTTTTGTCTTCAGAATGTGGTGCCATACTGTTTTATTCTTCATTAGCCGGCAATTAAGAATGCATGGTAGATATAGAGTCTTCTGTTGGAGTTCGGCTGTGAAATAATCCCAGAGTCACCGAGGCTGGCAGAGCCCTCTGAGCTCCTCCAGCCCAGCCTGGCACCTGGCAGCACCCCAGCAGCCAGAGCAGGGCACTCAGGGCCACAGCCAGGCTGTCCTTCAACACCTCCAGACACGGATGGGGACTCCCCCCCCTGCCCTGGGCAGTCCAGTCCAGGCTCTGAGCACCCTTTCAAGCGGCTTCACTCTGTCCAAGAATAAAACTCGATCCTCTATCTCTCGACTGAAGCCCCCGAATGAACCTTCTCAGATCACAGGTCATCACCACCACCTGCCCGCGGGCGCCCCAGGCCGACACCGCTCATTCCAGCGACTCCGAACCTCGCAAGGAGCAGCCTCACAGCTGAGCGTGAAGGAAAACCTCCGGCTGGAGCCTTTAGGAAGGGTTTAACCGTCTGTACAGCCAGACACAACCCGTGAGCAGGGCCCCGCAGCAGCGCGGCGGCACCGGGCCCGTTGGGGCGCCGGCTCAGACCGGCCACCCCCCCACCCTCTCTTTCCCGCCAACCTCCCGGCCCTGAGGGCTCCCAGTCCCAGCCCCAGAGCCGGCACCGCCGGCGGCCGCGGAGCAGGGGGACAGCAGCGGGACAGACTCACCCGTGGCCGTGGGACGGGCTCATCGCGCCGGTCCCGCTCTGCTCGCCACCGGCTCCCTGCTGGGGGACAGCGCGGGACTGAGCGCGGCCTCCCCCGCCGTCAGGGATCCCCAGAGGCCGGGCCCGCAGCCCCAGCGTCCGGCAGGTGAGTGCCTGGGGCGAGGTCACTGAGGGTGGGCACGAAGGCCTCCTGCAGGCTCAGGTCTGTGTCAGGCGAGCTGCTGCGGCAAGTTCCTACACTAAATGGGTCTAGCAGGCAGGATGGTGCTGAGTTGGCCGTTGGACTTGATGATCGCTGAATGAGTGAGGCTGGCAGGAGAGGAAAAACTAGTGCAGTAGACTTTAGATTTAAATGAATGAGTGAATTAGAAGGGAGGCCTCCCTAAAGAGAGGTTGCAGTCAGGTGGGGATCATGGTTTTCTCCCAGGCAAGCAGGTTGGCTGTCAGGAAGCCCTTCCTCAGGGAGAGGGTGCTCAGAGCCTGGACTGGACTGCCCAGGGCTGTGGGGGAGTCCCCATCCGTGTCTGGAGGTGTTGAAGGACAGCCTGGCTGTGGCCCTGAGTGCCCTGCTCTGGCTGCTGTGGTGCTGCCAAGTGCCAGGCTGGGCTGGAGGAGCTCAGAGGGCTTTTCCAGCCTCAGTAGCTCTGTGATTCTGTTCTGTAACAGTTTGCCTGGCTTCCCTGCTACGTTTGCTTTTCTGGAAGATGAACTGCATGCGGTTAAAAATAACTGAGGTACTTGGTCCACCATCCACATGTACACAGCTGCTGCAAATAAACGGGACTAAATATAACAGGAGAGAGGAAAAATGAATCCAGAAAAGCCAACACTGTTCTGAGGATTTCCAGCTTAATGTTTATGCTATGTAGGAACCACACTCTGCTGCTGGTATTTGGTTGCCTGTAAATGCTCTGCTGGAGCAAGAGCACATGCATTATTTCAGCTGTGAAATCCATTTAAACAACGGTGAGTGCTTTCCCAGATGGACCTCTCAGATATCTTGCTAAGTTGCTTACAGCAGCCAAGGATGTGGCCGATTTACCCATTTTATCTGAAGATGGTATCAAGAGGCCAAATAGCCTCTTGGCTTGTCCAACAGACAAGATAACTCATGTCAGGTGTCCTGGTAGTTCAGATAGAACACAGAATCATGCTCCAATCCCCCTGCCAGAGCAGGAGCCCCTGGATCCAGTCTCACAGGAACAAGCCAGGAGGGTTTGAAATGGCTCCAGAGAAGGAGACTCCACACCCCCCCTGGGCAGCCCCTGCCAGGGCTCTGGCGCCCTTGCTGGGAAGAAGTTGCTTGATGTGGAACCTCCTCTGTTCCAGCTGACACCCAGTGCCTCTTGTCCTAGCACTGGGTGCCCCTGAGCAGAGCTTGGCTCCTTCCTCCTGACCCCCACTCTTTCCATCTTGATCAACAGTCTCCAGCAGGTCAGTGCCCACCCTCTCCTGGTCCCTGGGGCTGTTGTTGCCCAGATGCCAGACTCCCACCTGCCCTGGTTGAGAAGGGCAGCCCAGCCCTCTGCCTCATTCTCCAGCTGCCCAGGTCCTGCTGAAGGGCAGCCCAGCCCTCTCGTCCCATTAGTTTCAGCTGGTAGCCCACAGCATGCCATAACCCTCCACAACACTCTTTCTAGCCAGCAGCTCTGTGATGAATATTCAAACTAGAGAAACCCTGGGAGCTGGATAGTAATTTATTCTATAAAAATATGTAATTAGCAAATTGTTCCAGCTACTCTAGTTGAAAATGAAGTCGTTTGTTGGTTTTTAAACATGGTGTTGAAGGCAGCTTTATTATTGGAAGTGAGAAGGATGCTTTTAAGAAGCTATCTCCTGTGGTACTCAGAGGATTTTGCTGAAAAGACTCTCATATAGAGATTTTCATGTAGCCAGTTCTGTCCTAATATCCTTTTAGATAAGCAAGAACCTGAAAGCACATCAGTGCCCTTAAACATGAATGGTTTTAGAATGATGGGATATGGACTTTCAGAGTGTTGGGGTGATGACTCTGAGTTTCCCTCAAAGCGGAAAGGGGAATCAGTGTAGTTCTACTTCTGATGGTTCCTTTAACCATGAGGGTGAATCTCTGCCCGCCCAGTAGCATTTTGGGTGCATCAGAAGGGGGTTCGCTAGCAGATTGAGGGAGGCTCTTCTCCCCCTCTACTCTGCACTGGTGAGACCCCATCTGGAGTACTGTGTCTAGTTCTGGGCCACTCAGTTCCAGAAGGACACAGAGGTGCTGGAAGGCATTCAGCATAGAGCAACAAAGATGATGAAGGAAGGAGAGCAGCTCCCTGCTGAGGAAAGGCTGAGGGAGCTGGAGCTTTTGAACTGGGAGAAGAGGAGGCTGAGGGGGGACCTCATTCCTGTCTCTCAATCTGTGAGGGGTGGGTGTCAGGAGGATGGAGCCAGGCTCTGCTCAAGGGCATCTGGTGACAGGACAAGGGGCACTGAATAACTCTATCTGAGAGCACTGTGATGCAAATATGGTCGCTATTTTATTTTCTAAACTCAACCTCATCTTAGAAGATGTGGGTTGTCATCTGATTACTCCTTGATGGATCGTAATGAAGGGTCTGAATCTGTGTGTGCATCTTTTGTCATATTAATGTGTTCTGAGGGAAACAGGGATGAATATTCATGATTGGTAAGTGAAAGCCTTGCAAGGAGGAGGTATCACTATCTGTCTGTGGTGGAGCTGCTTCAGCAAAACAGACAGAACATCCCTTCTTCCAGAGGCAACACACTCTGCTTATCTTCCCTCTGAGAAGACAGCAAGTGTGTCTGGAGTTAGCATCCTAACTGAAGCTGATAGATGCAGGCGAGAATTACGTCCCAAGTTCTGCTGGCCACACTATTCCTAGTCCAAGCCAGGATGCCCTTTGCGTTCTGGGCCACCTGGGCACCCTGCTGGCTCCTGTTCAGCCGGTTGTCACCCAGTGCTGCCAGGTCCCTCTCTGCCAGGCTGCTCTCCAGCCATTCATCCCCCAGGCTGGAGCTGCAGGGGGTTCTTCTGGCCAAGGTGTAGAGGAGGAAGCTGTGGGAGACTGTGTCGAACTTGGCAGCTCTCTGTGTTGCAAAAGGAGATGGGGTTGGCTATTCAGGACCTTCCTTTCCTAAACCCACGCTGGCTGGGCCTGATCCCCTGGGTGCCTTGTATCTGCTGCTTGATGGCACTCAGGATGATCTGCTCCATAACTTTGCCAGGCACCGAGGTCAGGCTGACAGGCCTAGAGTTCCCTGGATCCTCCTTCCAGCCCTTGTTGTGGATGAGCACCACACTGGCCAACCTCCAGCCATCTGGCACCCCCTTGGGTATCCATTACAACTGATGGAAAGCAGCCTATCTAGCGCTTGTGCCATCTCCTTCAGCACCCTGGGAGGAATCAATCTGTGTTAAAAGCTGTGTTTTGTAGCTAGAACCGGACAGAGAAGAGAAAGCAAGCGAAGTGCTAGCTCAGCTGCCTCATGGAACTTTAGCCGTAGCGATGCTCAACCTGTAACGCCTGTATTGCTGAAGAGGAAGCAGGATGTCTGGAAGGGGGAGTGATACTGTGCTCTTCCTCTGTTAGCAATCTCATTTATTCAGACGGTGATTGGACAACCCTCAGGAATATAGATGTGTGTGGAGGAAATCTGCTTGCTCAAGGGGATGCTTGTAAATATAGGCTCTAATTTAACTTAATCACCTCCTGCTTGATGCTCCTAGGAAACCTCTTTTGGATTAAATAGCTTGAACTGACAGCTGTGACAGTCTGTGTAGGTTGGAAGTGACTCTGAGAAGAAATTGTGGTTGTTTAGGACTCGAAGTCTGGCTTTTAACTGGCATAGATGTACCTTCTAACGAAAGCAGAGCAAATGATGCTGCGTGGAGCAACGCTCGGACTGGGTTTTCCCTTCCAGTGGCTTGCCAAGGAAGAAAACCCAAGTGACCTTTGAAAGATTGCTTTGGTTTGAGTTTTCATGTTGTGCTGAGTTCTACTCCGTGCAAAACAGTTTTTCCAAGGGCATGGCTGTCCTCACCTTTAAGGCTGCACATAGAGCCATCTGAGCATAGGAAGCAAAAACCAAATGTGGAATAAGCCTTAATCTTCTACTGCTCTTATTTGCTTTAGACCAGAATCACAGAGGTACTGGGGCTGGCAGAGCCCTCTGAGCCAGCCCAGCCTGGCACCTGGCAGCACCACAGCAGCCAGAGCAGGGCACTCAGGGCCACAGCCAGGCTGTCCTTCAACACCTCCAGACACCGATGGGGACTCCCCCACTACCCTGGGCAGTCCAGTCCAGGCTCTGAGCACCCTTTCCCTGAGGAAGGGCTTCCTGACAGCCGACCTAACCCTCCCCTGGCAGCGTCAGGCCCTGCCTTGTTGTCCTGGCACTGGTTGCCTGGGAGAAGAGCCCAACTTCCACCTGATTACAGCCTGCCTTCAGGGAGTTGTAGAGAGGGAGAAGGTTCCCCCAAGCCTCCTCCTGGCAGGCAGCAATTCTGAATTTTAAAATTTTAATAGCCCTCTCCTGTAATTCCTGTGCAGAAAGGAGTTGTGTGCTAAATATAAGCCCTTTTAGACAACTAAGAAGAGAAACAGTGAGGAAGCTCATGCTTAGGAGAAAAACCCTATGAACTGATAACGTGATGGCAGATTACTAACTGCTTTCTAACAGTTCATCCTGTGTTCAAGGTTCAGTCTGGTTTCGAGGAAGGATGGTGCTTTAGGTGGCTTGGAGACAGGTGGCTTTGGATAATGTCTGACATTTCACTTTGCAGGGTGAGGATGGAGGAAGTATTTTGGACTGTGTTGTGGAACTGGCATTGAAGGGAACCTGCTGTCGCACAAAGTGAAGATGTTTCGGATCTGCAGTTCATCTGAATGTAAGTGGAGCTTGGAATAAGCTGATCAGTGGGCAACCACTTTAAAACCTTGAATTGTTTGGCCTTCAGACACAACACAGGTGACAATACCAGGGTGGGTTAGAAGAGGGGTGGTTAGCAGATCGAGTGAGGTTCTCCTCCCCATCTCCTCTGCCCTGCTGAGATCCAGAATCTTGTGTCCAGTTGTGTGCCACTCAGTTCCAGAAGGACACAGAGCTGCTGGAGAGGGTCCAGCACAGAGCCACAGAGATGATGGAGTGGAGCATCTCCCTGAGGAGTAAAGACTGAGGGAGCTGTGGCTCTTGTGCTGGGAAAAAGGAGCCTGAGGGGGGACCCCATGACTGGTGATCAAGATGGAAAGGGTTGGTGTCAGGAGGAAGGAGCCAGGCTCTGCTCAGGGGCACCCAATGCCAGGACAAGGGGCACCGGGTGTCAGCTGGAGCAGAGGAGGTTCCACATCCAGAGGAGAAGCAGCAGGTTAAGGTTGAAGAGTGCACATACAAAACAGAGGTGTGAAATACGCAGCGTTTCTCTGTTAGTTCAAAGCCAGCTGTGTCACTACAGACTTTGCAGATGAGCAGTTTGTATGCTAGCTGCATAAGGACTCCCCTTAACCGGGGGTCAGACTGGGTCTGGTGCTGTTGGGTAAGGGAACAAATCACCTAACCAGAGGAAAAAGAGTGGAGTATTCACACGGCTTTAGTGAAATCTTCTTCCTGGCCTCTGGTTTGAGCTTTCTAAAGGCAAGTGTTTCCTGTTAGAGAGAACATGGACAAAGCTTTTCAAATCCCAGCCGTGTATGTGATTACAGCATACATAAGTGATTTTAGTACCACTTATCTCCATGAACCTTTCTATAACTACCTGATCCTGTGCTAAGAGGATGGAAGAGTTACTGCTATGCATTATTCATAGACTCAGAAGCTGTGGTTTAAGAACTACGACACAATTATGTTAATAGCTGCCCAGACAGGACACTAATAACCACTGCCTCTGCTGCAGGGTGGGATTTCTTCACTGCAGTGTAAGGACTATAACCACCAGCAGAGCTACAGACTGGGGGATGAGCGGCTGGAGAGCAGCCTGGCAGAGAGGGACCTGGCAGCACTGGGTGACAACCGGCTCAGGGCAGTCCAGTCCAGGCTCTGAGCACCCTTTTCAGAGGAAGGGCTTCCTAACAGCCAACCTAACCCTCCCCTGGCAGCTTCAGGCCCTGCTTTGTTGTCCTGGCACTGGTTGCCTGGGAGAAGAGCCTGACCCCCACCAGACTGTAACCTGCATCAGGGAGTTGTAGAGAGGGAGGGTAGGGTGCTGAGACCCTGGACCAGGCTGCCCAGGGAGGTTGTGGCTGCCCCCCAGCTCCCTGGCAGTGTTCAAGGCCAGCCTGGCTGGGGCCTTGAGCACCCTGGTCTGGTGGGGGGTGTCCCTGCTCATGGCAGGGGGATTGGAACTGGATGATCTCTCAAGTCCCTTCCAACCTGAACCAATCTGTGACTCTAGCTGTAGATGGTGTGATCTGCTGTAGACACTCTGTTCCCTGCTCTTGTACCATCCCCATGGTATCTAGGCACTTAGCTAGCAGATGAGTCAGTGTCTTTGTGCTGCAGCTTGTTTCTTCCTTAAATAAAGGTAATTATTTTCCAGTGATGCTGAAAGGATCGATGTCTAAAGTGCTTTGAAATTGCACTAACACTCTCAGATCCTGGGTTTGAATTGTGAAGCAGCAGATGGATTTAATGCATTTTTACAGCCACAGACATGCCCACCTGCACTGATCCCACTTGATGCTAGATTAGATTTTATACTCCTGATACCTAAGGTAATTAAACCGGTTAGGGCAGCGTAAAACCATTGGCTTGGTTTGTGCCTGCTCTGGTCAGACATGTTCTGGCCATGTCAGTCTACAAATCCTAAGTTGTGCTCTTAACTTTCCTTGGAAGTAACCATCAAAACCCTTGTGGTTGGCTCTGACCAACCCAGCAACCATTCTCCAAGTGGTTCTGGAGAAGTTGTAACGGTGTTCTGTAGGTATGGGAAGAAGGCAGGGGACCTGCTCGCAGTAAATAACAGGCCAACGGCATCCTGGCCTGGATCAGGAATGGTGTCACCAGCAGGAGCAGGGAGGTGGCGGTGCCCCCTGTCCTCTGCACTTGTGAGACTGCACCTTGAGTACTGGGCACCACAGGATCAGAAGGTGTAGTGAGGCTAGGGAAGGGCAACGAAGCTGGGGAGAGGGCTGGAGAACAGGGCCTGTAAGGAGCAGCTGAAGGAACTGGGGGTGTTTAGTCTAGAAAAGAGGAGTCTGACAGGAGACCTTAGTGCTATCTACAGCTACCTCACGGGAGGTTGTAGTGAGGCTGCTGCTGGTCTTCTCTCCCAAATTGTTAATGCTGGGACAAAGGGAAATGGCCTCAAGCTGCGTCAGGGGAGGGTTAGATTG
Organism: Upupa epops; assembly: GCA_013397515.1. Classification (NCBI taxonomy): domain Eukaryota; kingdom Metazoa; phylum Chordata; class Aves; order Bucerotiformes; family Upupidae; genus Upupa; species Upupa epops. The sequence goes on from VZRI01012380.1 coordinate 87,977, forward strand.
GATCTGAGGAAGAAGCTCTGTGCTGACAGAGTGGTTGGGCACTGGACCAGGCTGCCCAGGGAGGGGGTGGAGTCCCCATCCCTTGGGGTGTTTAAAACCTGAGTAGCTTTAGCATTTGAGACCATGGTCTGGGGGCTGAGGAGCTGTTGGGATGAGGGCTAATGATCCTGGCAGTACTTTTCAGCCTTGAGGATGCTATGAACTCACAAGCAAGTTGAGCTCATTTAGATTTTAAATGGTGTGATAATGCACAAGTTGAGGCTGTCTGCCCACTTGTGAAATCAAAGCCTGCAGAGGGATTGAAAAGAGTGACTTGAAGATCTGCCGTGAAAGCTGTAATGTGTAAAGTACTGTTAACCTGCAGCACACAAGTTAAATGGTGGCAGCACCTCTGAGAGGTGCACTCATTAATTAAATCTTTAGAGTTGGTATCAATTAGTGCTGTTAATGATTAAACCTGTTCAGTGGAAAAACACGATGAAATAGTTTCAATCTTACTGGGGACAGACAATCTTTGCTGGAGTAAGGATTCAGGGGACGTCAGTGCTCTGGGTTGGGCCTGATTGCTACTGGTGAAATACTGAACAGTGCAGACAGTCTGGCAGCTGAGCACCAACAACCCCAGGGACCAGGGGAGGGTGGGCACTGACCTGCTGGAGAGCAGCGCAGGAGGAAGGACCTGGGGGCCAAGAAGGCCAGTAGCATCCTGGGGTGGATCAGAAGAGGGGTGGTAAGGAGATGAGAGAGGTTCTTCTTCCCCTCTCCTCTGCCCTGGTGTGAACCCATCTGGAATCTTGTGTCCAGTCCTGGCCTGTGTGACTGGATCTAGGGGATCCTGCTGTGGCGTGGGGATTAGAGTGTGATTCTGTGTTCCCCTCACTTGTGCTATCTGAACTACCAAGAACACTATTAACCTCTCCTATTTCTATTTTTACACTGTGTTGTGGAAGAATTTATTCTGATAAAGTCAAAGATCGTGTTCATGAAGGGTCAGGGTGGGTGTCAGGGGGGATTTCTGTGCTGAAAGGGCTGTCAGGCACTGGAACAGCTGCCCAGGGAGGGGGCTGAGTCCCCATGCCTGGAGGGGTTGAAGAGCAGGGGAGCTGCTACGTTGGGGGACAGCGTTGAGTGGTGCTGATAGGGCTGGGAAAGGGTTGGACTGGATGATCTGGAAGTCTCTTCCATCCAAAACTGTTCTGTGATTCTGTGAAAACATTCAGTGAATCAACAGGACTTTGTAAAGCTGTCTCTGGTATCTGGAGCTGCCCTCGCATAGCTGATTTCCAGTCAAAACAAACGTAACTGAGTGGGACTTTATGGAGAAACTCTTCCATTTTAAGAAAACTATCACTTTATTAAACGTTTTGCCTTGTAAACTGTGCAAAAGCACAGTGGCTGAAAGTTATATTTGTCTGAAGCTGCTGACATTTCTGTTGCAGAGACAGGCTCTCCCTAGGCTTCCTTTCCTTTCTGCTTGCAAGTCTCTGCAGTTGCACGTTTACCATTTCCCCCTTTCCCAGACGGCATGACCTACAACTCTTAATTCTTCTGACTGAGAGATGATTAGAACTCTTAATTAAGTCTTGATGTTGTTCCGTATTGTAATCACTTATAAGTAAAATGGGAATAATACGATGGTGTTGGTAACATCAGCTCAGATCTCCCCCTGCCTTTTACCAGACCCCAAATGACAGTGAAAACCCCAATGTCACATGGCAGAGAGCAGCAGCTCCGGTTGCTTTCTGCCCTGGTACCTCTTGGTACCAGCACGAGGAATCTCCTGGGTTGCCAGTAAGGTTCTGCTGCTCACTGTTCCACCTTCCTTCATGTGAAGGGGAGGCAGGGATGATGCTCTCTATGGGCTCCACGTGCTCCAAGGTGAGGCTGAAGTCTGTGCAGCAAGCGTGTGACTCTTGAGTTAGAAATGAAGTGAGGAATGGGAATGGTGTTAGGATGTGGGTCCAGAGGAGCAACGAGGCTGGGGAAGGGGCTGGAGGGAAAGGCTGATGAGAGGCTGGGGGATGTTTAGCCTAGAGAAGCGGACCCTCGGGGGGGACCTTCTCCTGTTGCCCTGCCTCCGTGTAGGCCCCCCTCCAGTACTGGAAGGTCCAGAGAAGGTCCCCACAGAGCCTTCTCTTCTCCAGGTTGAACAGCCCCAGCTCTCAGCCTGTCCTCATAGGAGAGATGCTCCATTCCCCTGATCATTTAGGTGTTCTCCTCTGGTCACACTCCAGTCTGTCTGCATCTTTCTTGTGCTGGGGGCTCCCGAACTGGGCACAACCACTTAATACTCTTGATGAAGTGGCTGAATTACTTGCCTTGCTAGTGGCAGAGGCTTAAGGAGTGGAGTGTGTTGCATGTAATGGAGCTAAGAGCCAGAACTGTAAATCACTGCTAATGAAATGCTGTGGTGACAGGCGGCAGTCGAGTAAATTCTCTACAGCTTGCTCCAGCCGTTGTGCTGTGCTTTGTGTCCACGCGCATTCTGCATTATCAATAGCTTGTGTGAAAGTGATTTAAAGAATTCATAGGGTATAAATTTAGCAGCTGTTTATGATAGTTAGGGAAACATCTCATTCTCTATTATCGGGTCATTGCTTCAGTGTGTAACTATCCATAAAGCACTCTGTATTCCTTCTCTATTAACACCGAGGGGGAGAAATAAAAAGAAGGATAGCATTGAACTGGTCGCCAGCATTGTTAGTAAGAGCTATGAAGCCCTGATACAACAGTAAGAGGCAGGTTTGCTTTGATTTTTTTTCCTTCTGCTGTTTCATTACAGCATAGCAGCTCTTTAAATATCAACCCAGAAGGGTGTGTCCTGGTGTGGGATTATTCTGTGTGGGTATGGATTTCTAAGGGTCACCAAAACACACAATGAAACCAGGACAAACAGCAGCTGAGGCCTCTGCCAGCCTCTCTACCCCCTCTCCCCCCCCCCAAACATAGAATACTCATGCCTGGAAAGGACCTCCAGGATCATTAAGGCAAGCCCTAACAGCTCCCCAACCCCTAGACCACAGCTTCAAGTGTTCTAGGTACTTGCCTTTTAAACTCCTCCAGGGATGGGGACTCCACCCCCTCCCTGGGCAGCCTGGTCCAGTGCCCAACCACTCTCTCAGCACAGAGCTTCTTCCTCAAATCCAGTCTAACCCTCCCCTGACGCAGCTTGAGGCCACTGCCCCTTGTCCTAGCATTGGGAATTTGGGAGAGGAGACCAGCAGCAGCCTCACCGCAACCTCATTTGAGGTAGCTGTAGAGAGCAGGAAGGTCTCCTCTCAGCCTCCTCTTCTCTAGACTGTCAACCAACAACTCCAGTTCCCTCAGCTGCTCCTCACAGCCCTTTTTTCCCTGCCCTCTCCCCGGCTTTGTTGCCCCATCCCTGGCAGTGCTGAAGGCCAGGTTGGCTGGGGCCCTGAGTACCCTGCTGTAGTGAAGGTCCCTGCGTCTGCAGGGGAGTTGGGACTGGGTTGTCTTTAAGGTCCCTTCCAACCCTGGCCATGCTATGTTTAAGACTCCTCTCTCATTCCAGTGAGAGAACAGCTCTTCCCCCCCCTTTGCTTCAGTGCTTCACATTTCAGCTCTTACGTGTTCTCTCTCTCACCCCTTGGTTTTTGGCCTTACACTGTGCTTTCAGAAATCTGAACTTCAATACTCTTCTTTTAAGAGCCAATCTTGCCACAACTGCTGACTCTTTTTCCTGGCAATATATAATTCTGCCTGTCGGGGAGGTCCGACGTGGTCCTGCATTGTGGTGAAAGGACGTGAAGAGTTCAGCAGTTAATTGCTGAAGCTGTGAATAATTCACTGTGGGGTAAGGCCGTTTGAGTCGCTGCTAATGATGAGCAGTTCATTCCCAAGACCTCTATTACTTGTGTCCAATATAAAGTACAAGTGGGAGAAGCTCGGGCAAGAACCGTGTTTGATCTGTAAAATAATGGCACCGATTGTCGAGTCATTTCGTGTCTTTGATTCTCGTTTCACACATTGAGCAAGTGATTCTTCCCCTGTCCTGGGCACTGGGGAGGCTCCTCTTGAGTACTGGGGACAACATTTGGCCACTCGCTTTAAGAAAGAGATTGAGGGGTGGCAGAGACTGTGGAAGGGACTGGGGGGAAAGGCTGATGAGGAGAGGGTGAGGAAGCTGGGGGTGTTGAGCCTGGAGGAGGGAAAGGCTGATGAGGAGAGGGTGAGGAAGCTGGGGGTGTTGAGCCTGGAGGAGGGAAAGGCTGATGAGGAGAGGGTGAGGAAGCTGGGGGTGTTGAGCCTGGAGGAGAAACTCAAGGGGGACTTTCACACTCTATCCAGCTCCCTGAAGGGAGGCTGCGATCAGGCTCTTCTCCCAGGCACCCAGCACCAGGATGAGAGGGCAGGGCCTGAAGCTGCCAGGGGAGGGTGAGGTTGGCTGTGAGGAAGCCCTTCCTCAGGGAAAGGGTGCTCAGAGCCTGGACTGGACTGCCCAGGACAGTGGGGGGTCCCCATCCGTGTCTGGAGGTGTTGAAGGACAGCCTGGCTGTGGCCCTGAGTGCCCTGGTCTAGTTGCTGTGGTGCTGCCGCGTGCCAGGCTGGGCTGGAGGAGCTCGGAGGGGTTTTCCAGCCTCAGTCATTCTGTGATCCCTAAGCTGGATGCGTCATTGTCTTCAGAGCAGCAGGAGATAAAGCACAGATCTATGGGACTTTGTGAGAAAAAATATGCCAAGATGTAACGTGAATGAAATGAGTCCTGTGACTTGTTCTTCTCTCGCTGTCTTGTGCTTTCTGTCCTAAAATTCAGTGTTTAACTCTGTACCAGATTGCTTTCATGTTTGTCCTTTGTTTTGAAGAGCTGTCTCCGTTTCTCTCCCTAGGTTTAAAGCAGCACTATTTTTGTACGGTGGGTTGTAAAGCGCTGTACAAAAGCCATCGAGAAAGATGCCCCAGTTTTAAGGAACTTTTATAGCTTTCAAGAGAACTAGCTAATTTTAATGCCAAGTCATTGTTGTACATTCATTTATCAGCAGGTCTCAGAAATAGCTGTTATGTGCTCGTACATCAAACTGAAGCTACTTGGTTTCCCATGATCTTTCTCCTTGTAGTTTTGGTTTATGTAGGTCTCGGGCTGCTAAGGGTTGTATTTTCTCAAGGAGGTTATAAGTATTTCCTTGGGAATGTGAACTTTTTATTAATCTATGAAAACTGCAGCCAAAATCATTGCTCAAAGTAAATGTTTGTTGTTCTAGGATTCACCGGCATGGAAAGGGCAGAATCACAGGATGACTGAGGCTGGCAGAGCCCTCTGAGCTCCTCCAGCCCAGCCTGGCACCTGGCAGCACCACAGCAGCCAGAGCAGGGCACTCAGGGCCACAGCCAGGCTGTCCTTCAACACCTCCAGACACGGATGGGGACTCCCCCACTGCCCTGGGCAGTCCAGTCCAGGCTCTGAGCACCCTTTCCCTGAGGAAGGGCTTCAGGTTTAAGTTAATGAACAAATTCCAAAGTAAATTTCTTTCTTGGATAAAGACATTCTTTCCAATTAAGAACTGATAGGAAGCAGGGCATGAGGGTCAGTGGGCTCACCTTAATTTAACTCCAAGGTTACATCAGCATCCATGTCATAGAATTATAGAATCAGAGAATCCTCCTGGCTGGAAAGGACCTCCAGGATCACCCAGCTCAGCCCTCATCCCAACAGCTCCCCAACCCCCAGACCATGGCCTCAAGGGCTGGAGCTACTCGGTTTTTAAACCCCTCCAGGGATGGGGACTGCACCCCCTCCCTGGGCAGCCTGGTCCAGTGCCCAGCCACTCTCTCAGCACAGAGCTGCTTCCTCAGATCCAGTCTAACCCTCCCCTGATGCAGCTTGAGGGCACTGCCCCTCGTCCTAGCATTAGGAATCTAACTTACCTGCTGTTATGGACAGTGGTCTGTAGGTCTCTAGCTGTTCCTGTAACCCTGTTTAATACAGCAGACAGAAGAGATATGGTGAACTTGACTCTTTGGGATCTCACCTGGCTGGCACAGGCGAGGAATGTTGGGTTTAGCCCTCAGTGACAGAGAGGCAAGAAAAAGTGTTTAAGGTTATCTCCATGCCTCATCTAGGAGGAAAATCAAAGGGCATAGTGGAACATGTTTGGAACATCTGCATGCATAGTGACTAGCAGTGTCCTACTCTCAAATCCCAGAGAGGGGGAATGTTTTTGCAAGTAGGAGTGTCTGAGAAGTCTTCCCTTGCCCTACAAAGCTCTTGGTTAAATGGCTTGAGCTTGTAAATAATGGGCAGTTTTCCAGCCTTGCTGAAGGCTCTTCTCCCAGGCACCCAGCACCAGGATGAGAAGGCCAGGGCTGAAGATGCCAGGGGAGGGTTAGGTTGGCTGTTAGGAAGCCCTTGCTCAGGGAAAGGGTGCTCAGAGCCTGGACTGGACTGCCCAGGGCAGGGGGGGAGTCCCCATCCGTGTCTGGAGGTGTTGAAGGACAGCCTGGCTGTGGCCCTGAGTGACCTGCTCTGGCTGCTGTGGTGCTGCCAGGTGCCAGGCTGGGCTGGAGGAGCTCAGAGGGCTCTGCCAGCCTCAGTAGCTCTGTGATTCTGTAATTTCCCACGTTGAGAATGCAGCAAAAGGACATTTTGAAAGCTGGTTGCTCATTGTTGTCAATATTTGCTGTGTGCCAGGATGACCTTTTGTAGGATAACCTTCATGTTTGTGGCTTGGAAAGAGATTGATTTTGTTGTTTCATTCTGATGCTGCCATAGCGTAGCAACGCCGCACACTTTTGATGGGGATTCAGGAACTGAAATGTCAGTAACGCAAACAACTTCCCATCTGCTCCCCATTTAATCTGAATGAGTTTGATTTTATGGGAGGTTATTTCTGCCACTGGCAGTCAAAAGGTGGTAATCAGTTAATCAAAAAGCATTGATTGCTTTAATGATCGCATCTTGAATGGGGTTTTTTGTGAATCTTAGTCACCCACTTTGGTTTCGGCGTGTTTTGCTTTCCATCCACGTCAAATCTATCCCTTTGGAACCGTTTCACTTCACAGAGGTTCGAGGCTGTTGGGGTGAGGGCTGGACTTGGTGATCCTGGAGGTCCTTTCCAGCTTTGAGAACAATGTCTTTATTGAGTGAGGAAGGGCTTCCAAGGGTGAGGTTGGCTGTCAGGAAGCCCTTCCTCAGGGAAAGGGGGCTCAGAGCCTGGACTGGACTGCCCAGGGCAGGGGGGGAGGCCCCATCCGTGTCTGGAGGTGTTGAAGGACAGCCTGGCTGTGGCCCTGAGTGCCCTGCTCTGGCTGCTGTGGTGCTGCCAGGTGCCAGGCTGGGCTGGAGGAGCTCAGGGGGCTCTGCCAGCCCCAGTGATTCTGTGTGATTCTGTGTGTGGTTCGTCCAAAGATACCAAGTCCTTGCTGCAAAGGCTGGTCCTTTCTTGGGGGGTGGTTTTGTTGCAGCAGTTCGTTGCATGATAAGATGTTCTTTATCTTTACCCCCAGTCCAGCTCAGTGGATTTATAAAGGCAGACTTAAACATATTTACTATTTCCAGCCACCTGAGTTTGTCTGTAATTACACATTGTAGTCCCTACAGAAGGAGCGATACTCCTCGTGACTTTCTTAGGGTGCTGTTGTATTCCCAGGAGCTTTCCCAGAAATAGCCTTCCCAGAGCAATATTAAGTAGTAGTGATTACCTGGTAGCTTTATTTTGGGAACATCAACTCCCACAGTCTCATCTAAAGATGATGGGCCCATTATTCTAGGGAATGTGTGAAGAGTGGCAGGTACTGCAGAGATGAAGCATCAGTACGGTGACTGTGCTGGCACCGACGTCCGGAGGGCTGGAGGGACAGACATGTTTGTTTTACAGAGGTATCTGACAACAGTGGGCAAACACTGGAATTGTGTGTGATTGTATGAAGATGGTTCAGCTGTAACACAGCTCATACTAAGCTGGTGGTGTCATTAATAGCCATCGTTATTGTTTTCTAGTCACAGATGTGTGTGTCCAATAAGCTGCATCTCCTCCTTGGCCTCTGTACCCCACCTGTGCAGTAACACCTACAAATGCCCTGGAATTCGGGGTGAAACATTACTTCCCGATGCATAGCCAGCATCAGGCAGCTGAAAACTGCTGTCCCACCTGAAAGATCAATTTATTCCCATGGATTAATTAGTCTGCTTTTCCTAATAGAAGCAGAAGAGGGATTCAGATACCCAACCATAGTTACCTAATGCTATTTTAGATGCTCTAGGCTGGCTGCCTGGCCTCCAGCTGCGGCTCCAGAAACACTTCTGTCTCACGTAGCTTCTGCTTTGTATATGCCAGCCCCTTACAGACTTCTAAGACACCCAGGGACACCTAAAATGACACAGGGCATCTCTACTTCTACACAGGAGTTACCCCCTAGGACTTGTAAGGACTAACTAGTGTGAACTAGAGTTAAAATCTGAACTCCTAACCATGCTGCATAGCTATTTAGCATTCCTGGTTGGGTTTCCTTCTGCTCTGTGTCAGGAGACAAGAGGAAGGGTTGGCATTCACCTCCCCCTCCTATTATTCAGCATGTTACGCACGCAGCGGTTGCCGCCCTCCAACCTAGTTTCCAGAGGTGCAGTCCTGTTCAGGATGAGCGTACAAAGCACAGAGAGCAAGTGCTGCCTGCTGTGCTGCGGGGACTGTGCTGGGGGAAGAAAAACCTCAGCACGTGCAAAGCACTCATGGCAAGAACAACCCCAGAGACCCCGGGAGGTTGGGGATTGATCTGCTGGAGAGCAGCACAGGCCAAAGGGACCTGGGGCTCCTGGTGGCCAGCAGGATGGCCAGGAGCCAGCAGTGGGCCCTGGTGGCCAAGAAAGCCAGTGGCACCCTGGGGTGGATCAGTAGGAGGGTGGTTAGCAGATCGAGAGAGGTTCTCTTTCCCCTCTCCTCTGCCCTGGTAAGACCACATCCAGAACTTTGTGTCCAGTTGTGGGCCCCTCAGTTCCAGGAGGACAGCAGCTGCTTGAGAGTCCAGCACAGAATCACTAAGGTGATGAATGGAGGGGAGCATCTCCCTGCTGAGGAAAGGCTGC